>PVIC010002362.1:0-78450 GCA_004025085.1 Thryonomys swinderianus
TAAATTTTATTTTTTAATGAGGTTTCTAATTTTATTTCTTTATTTTTATTTTTTCAGTAGTAGGGATTAGAACTCAGGGCCTTTGTATTGGAATGCATTCCTAGTCCTGGCCCCTTTTTCAAAAACTATTATTTCCAGACAGGGTCTTAGTAAGTCACTGAGTTGCCTGTTCTGGGCTTGAACTTGCAAGCCTCCTGCCTTGCCCTCGAAGAGTGCTGTGGTTACCAGCATTTCCCCCACACTTGGCAGTTCTTCCTTTCTGACAGTGAGCTTTATTGTGTATATGTGTGTGCGCACGTGTGTATGTGTGCATGCGCGCCCACACGTGTGTACATGCTACTAGGACAACATCCCAGGATCTAGCACTGAGCTTTATGCCTTGCCCTTTTTATTTTGAGACAAGGTATTACTGAGTTGCTGTGAATTTTCAGTCCTCCTGCTTCAGCCTCTCAGCTATGATTCTAGGCATGCCCACCATACCTGTGATAGTGTTGGTTAATTATTTGCTTTTTCTTTCTTTTTTTTTTTTTTGAGATAATATCTTACTATGCAGTATTGGCTGGCCTTGAACTCACTATGTAACCTAGACTGTCATCAGACTCACAGGAATCCTCATGCCTCAGCCTTCAGAGTGCTGGGATCATAGGCACACACCATCAGGCCTGGCTTGACAGTGAGCTTTTAAAAAAATGGAAGTTCCTGCCAGGCGTGGTGGCTCACGTCTGTAATCCCAGCACTCGGGAGGCAGAGACAGGAGGATTGCTGAGTTCGAGGCTTGCCTGGGCTACATAGTGAGCTCAGGGCCAGCCTGAACTGCAAAGTGAGACCCTGTCTCAAAAAAAAAAAAAAAAAATGGAAGTTCCTCTGCATTTCCATCACAGGGATGGTTAGGTAGGGAGAAACGAGGAAATGAGAGATGTAAGGTGGTTCATTTTACAGACGCCACTTTGCTGGATTTATGCATAATAGATTTCTAAAGCCTTATGGTTATTGTTATTGTCTAGTGTATTAGCCATGGCTCCTGTTAACAGCATTGCTGATCCTGAACTTAATTTATAATATTTCCCTATAAATTCTGTATTAAAATTATTGAACACATTTTTGTAGCTGTTCAGTGTGAAAGAAAACCCATTGAAATGTCACGAGAAAAATCTTCCAACTGTGCCGCTTCAACAGAAAAAATCTACATCCGCAAAGACCTTCGAAGCCCCTTGGCTGCAACTCCAACCTTTGTGACAGACAACGAGGCCTCCAGGTACCGTGCAGTAGCATGCACACCATCCCCCTGCCTCTGCTCCCCGAGACTGAAGTCTGTGCTCCTGTTGCAGGTCGGCGGGGCTGCTGGACTCGGGGGTGTTTGTGAATATCCCCTCTTCCGGGGAGAAGGCCGAGTCCGCAGTGCTGGTGACTCCAGACAAGGTTTGTTTCGTGCCGTTAAAGCTTTATTTTGTTCTTGGTTTTTTGGTGCTGGACTCACATCCTGGGCTCACACGAGCTTGTTAAGTACCATGGAGCTACACCTCCAGTTTGACAATTTTACTTTAAGCTTTTAAATGGGCCTGGTGGCACATGCCTATAATCCCAGCACTCAAGAGGCTGGGGCAGGAGGATCTCCATGAGTTCAGCCCAACCTGAGCTACATACTTCAGGGCCAGCCTGGACAATGTAGTGAGACTCTGTCCCAAACACCAAGAAAAATTGTTCTAAGCTTCAAAAAAATTGAAATTTTCTTTATTTCTCCAGTCATTTTGGTTAACTGATTTGATCTTAAATAGTCTCCATTACAGGTTGGTTTTTTGGAGCTGAGGATTTAGCTCATTGGCTAAATCCTTAGTTTAATTCACAGTATGGGTAGAAAAAAAGTTTTTTTAAAACATAAATTATCAGCTGTTTGGCAGAAATGCCTACTTTACTAGGAGAATTACAGCTTCAATGTGACAGCCACAAACATTTAGAATTTCTCTATACTTCTTTCATCCTGAAATAAAAGTTAACAGAAAAAGAAATACAGATACAAAATTCTCAACATACTCTTACTTTCTACTGTAGATTTATTAGTGTCAATTAAAATCTTACAGATACAGAGAAATTTTAAGCACCCTTCAGTCAAAACATTCACTTGTAAACCAGTCATGATGATGCTTCTCCATAATCCCTGCACTCAGAAGGGAGGCTGAGGCAGGAGGATTGCTGCTAGTCTGAGGCCAGCCTCAAGTGCATTTTGAGATCCCATCTCATTCCCCAACCCAGAAGAGAACATTCGTCTGAGTTAAAAATATGAATTAGGTGAACACACTGTCATAGTGCACCCCCAGGTCATCTGGCTTTTCTTGGAGATTGAAGCATCTCTTAGGGAAAGCGTCTAAGAGGAAAAAGGCTTTTTTTAAAAAATTGAATTCTTTATTGGCACATTTTATATACAGATCACTATCACACTCAACATTGGGAATTTGTGCCAGTATATGACATGAGTTAATTGTCATTTTACCCATTTCCCTACCCACTCTACAACCCCCACCCATATTGTTTTTTCTTAACATCATATTTTTTCTTTCCCCTCATTACTTACCCCTACCCTTTTCCTTTGAATATTTTCTATTTCATAGTATCTGTCATACATTCTAGAATTCATTTATGTCTTCAGATTCTCATACCAGGGAAAAGATAAGGTATTTGCACATCTGTGACCTATTTATTTTGCCTAAGAGTGTGTCTTCAAGGTACATTCATTTGAGTATAAATGACTCAAACTTATCGTTCTTTATGGCAGAGTAATACTCCTTTTTATATTAAAAAAAACCTATATCAGGGGCTGAGCATTTGGCTCAAGTGGTACCACGCCAAATTTGGACGTACAAGGGCCTATGTTTGATCCCCAATACTGCAAAAACAACAAGAGGGCCAGAGATTTAGCTCAGTGGTTCTGGCGCC
This sequence comes from Thryonomys swinderianus, assembly GCA_004025085.1. Classification (NCBI taxonomy): domain Eukaryota; kingdom Metazoa; phylum Chordata; class Mammalia; order Rodentia; family Thryonomyidae; genus Thryonomys; species Thryonomys swinderianus. Next base: position 2,932 of record PVIC010002362.1, read on the forward strand.
TGGCTCGTAAGCGCAAGGTCCTGAGTTCGATCCTGGTAACCTCATAGAATGCTGGGCGTGGTGACTCACGCCCACCAGCAATCAATAGCACATACCACAGTACTGGGCGTGGTGGCTCACGCCTGTCATCCCAGCACTCGGGAGGCAGAGACAAGAAAATTGCTGAGTTCGCGGCGGCTTGCCTGGGCTACATAGTGAGCTCAGGGCCAGCCTGAACTACAAAGCGAGACCCTGTCTCAAAAAAACAACAACAACAAAACACATCTTTATCCAGTCTCCAGTTGGTAGGTATCTGGGTTGTTTCCAAGATTTAGCTATTACAAACTGAGCTGCTATGAATATGGGTGCCCAAATGTTGCTATGATACGATTCTCAATGGAGGAAAGATAGCCTCTTTAACAAATGGTGCTGGAAAAACTGGTCTTTAACCTGCCAAATACTAAAGCTAGACCTATCTCTTTCACCGTCTACTAAACTAAAATAAAAATAGATTAGAGACCTAAACATTAAAATAGAAACACTAAACCTGCTGGAAAACAAGTTAGGTAAAACTCTTGGAGACACAGGCCCAAGGAAAGACTTTATGAACAAAACCTTTATAGCATGAGAACTAGCAGAAGGAATCAACAAATGGGATCTCATTAAAAAGCTTCTGCACAGTAAAAGAAACCACTGGCAGAGCTAAAGGACAACCAACAGAATGGGAAAAAATCTTTATTAGCTATTTCTCAAACAAAGGCCTACTATCTAAAATATATAAAAAGCTTTAAAAAAAAAACCAGCCCTCCCAAAGAACCAATTCAATAATGGGCATCTGAAATAAACAGACACTTTTCAGAGGAAGATGTAAAGGGAGCTAAGAAGTATATGAAGAAATGTTCAACATCATTGGCCAGTCCAGAGATGCAGATGAAAACAACACTGAGATTACATCTCACTCCACAAAGAATGACTGCTATTGTAAAATTAACCAGCAAGAAATGCTGGTGAGGCTACAGGGAGAAAGGAACCCTTCTCCACTGTTGGTGGGAATGTAGACTGGTGCAACCACTGTGGAGATCAGTATGGTGATTCCTCAGAAAGCTAGGATTAGAGGTCTCATTTGACCCTGCTATTCCCCTCTTAGGAGTATACATGAAAGAAAAGAATCATTTCAAAAGGCTTCTTTTTTAAAGTTAAACCTGAAAGTTTTTTACTCTTCAAAAACACAAGGAACAAAATCTTTTCCTGATATGATTCTAGGGAGTAGATGGTCAGGGTCCTTCTCTGCCAATAATGGGACCTGGTTTTAGTTTTGTCTTGCCATATGTGGGTTGAAACCCAGATCCCCACGGCAGTCAATGGGTTCTATGCCCTTGGCCTCCTGCCTGGCATTGGAGTCTGCTGTACATGACTTGTCAGAAGATCTGTCCTGTTTACCTGTGTTTTTCAAGTTTGCTGTTTATTTGTTACTTGATACTTTAAGACACACTGAATCCTTGGACTCTGAAACCAGATTTCATGTGCCACAGCTCAACCCTATAAATGTGGATATTGTCTGACTCATCTCTAAAGTAAATGTAGTGCAGCCATGTGCCTTACAGCATGGGCTCTGCTGTGCAGTTACTAAGTGAGGCAGGCTCGCCTCTTACCAAGAACTTTGTAGCACACGTAGCCTTGTCTGCAGGATTCAGGCTCAGGTGGAGATTGCTGTTTCACTGACACCTTGTGTAGGAAGGGAGTGAGTTCTGGCAGGAAGTGCGTGTGCCTCATGTGCTGAGTTTCTGTTACAAGTGGCCTCACATGGGTCTAGTACCATAAGTTGGACACCGGTGTGTGTTTGGCATGTGTGGCCAGAGCTGAAGTCCAGCGCCAGAAAGGAGCCCAGATGGCTCTGACTGTCACATCATACAGTCAAGCTTCTCCATGTTGTCTCAGTCTTCAGTGACAAAAACCTGAAAATTCTAGTAGACTTGTTTTTGTAAAATTGTTTTTATTGGTACGTTTTATATACATGTTATGATAGCATTCAACATGGAGAATTTGTACCAGTACATGACACAACTTAATTTTCATTTTTTCCCATTCCCTACCCCCACATCCCCACCCTCTATATATATAAACTTTGTACCATGTCATAATCTATTTTTCTGCATGTCAATCTAGAATGAAATATTTTAGATTTTAAAAATCCACCAATTCACGGAATTTTAATCCTTTTTTAAGGCTGAATCATGTCAAGGAAATTTAAGTACATTGGCCAGTGTGGTTACATCATTAGCAAACCTTGGAAAGACAAAAGAGCTTTCTTCAGGTAGTAACAACATGTCTGTGATGGAGAGTTTGCACAACGGGGATGCAGCTCTGGGCCAATTTCATCAAGAAACACAGACCAGTGGAGACGTCTCCCGGTGAGGTCTACTTGGACAAGTGTCCTTTAGTGTTTTTCTTGAAATACATTGTGTCAAATGTTATTTATAGATGTTTCAGGAAACACAGATTTTTAGAAAATAAGCCATAGTAATCTTTTACTGAAAAATCACGTGTAAAATATTGTGTCCAACAGGTTACATTTTAAATAGCAAAAACAGTAAGTGAGTGTTACAAAATTGGAAGTGTCAGCTTATTAGGAATTTTCTCCCTCTTACATGATAATTTGGATGGGCTATTTCAAATATTTGCCAGATTTTCTTATGTACATAAGCATTTTCTTGTTAGATTGATATACTCACTAACTTGTAGTAATGAAAATAAGTATAAAAGCTAGTTGAATTAGCTGTAATTTTCTACAGTTACTCTTGGAAAAAAAAATACTACCGAAATGCTTTTTTTCATTTTGTCAATATTTTTAGGATAGTAACCACTAATCAGTACAATTGTTTAAATATAGGATGACCCAAGATTGCATATTTTTCATTAATTTTTATGAGGGAATATAAAAACAGTTTTGCATGAAATTTATTCAACATAAAAACTGACTGGTTGAAATGGCACCTGCCCAAGTGACACTTGGGATAATGGGTTGCCGCCTGCGAGAGGCTCTGGGTAAAATGTTAAGTGATTCAGTAAATTTCTGCAAACTTTTTTCACATTCATTTTGCTGTTAAATACTGAGTACTGCCTGAGGCTGTACTCAGTGGTTGAGCACTTACACCCAGGCAGGATGCTCTGAGTTGGGTTTGCAGAATCACAGAAAAAAATGAAGAATTGAATAAGTCACACTTAAGAGCTACAGTAGGTATTTTGCTGAGTATGAGATTTTATGGAATTCTAGGAGACAAATAACCATTGAAAAACATGCAGTGCTATTTTAAATAATTATTTGTTAATGATCTCAAATTTTTAATAGCTTACAATTAGCTATGTAAACAAGGGTTAAAAATACTATCTGAAAATTTAAATAAAATGAAGACTTAACTTTAGGTGGTGTTCAAAACAGTTGTCAATGTAAGTTCTTATGCTTATTCTTTCCAAACAACTTCTGTATGTAAAATAAAACATGAGGATTTTTCTTTCTCTTAGTTTTACAAGATTTTTGTTTTGGTTTGGTTTTTCTGCTTTTTTGAGACCAGGTCTTGCTATGTAGTTCAGGCTAGTCTTGAACTCACTGTGTAGCCCAAAACTCAGTGGTGATCCTCCTGCCTCAGCCTCCTGAGTGCTAGGATTACAGCACCATGCCTGGCAATACTTTTTTTTTTAACTTTAATTTCTTGATAATGTGAATTTTTTTTTGCTTTTTGGAGACAGGGTCTCGCTTTTGTAGTTCAGGCTGGCCCTGAGCTCACTATGGTGCCCAGGCAAGCCTCTGCAAACTCAGCAATCCTCCTGTCTCTGCCTCCCGAGTGCTGGGATTACAGGCGTGAGCCACCACGTCCGGCATTGTGGTATGCGGTGTTGATTGTTGGTGGGCGTGTTTCCAGGCTCAGCATTATATGTGGTTACCGGGGATCGAACTCAGGTCCTTGCGCTTACAAGGCAGGCGCCAGAACCACTGAGCTAACCCTCCAGCCCGATAATGTGAAATTTTAATTTTGGAGAAACTCAGAAGTCGTTCAAATAGTGCTCAGGGTCAGAGTTCTATGTTCTGTACAGTTGTGCATGGGTAGGCTTTTTGTTTGTTTTGTGATGCTGGGTATTGAACCCAGGACCTTGCACGTGCTGAGTAAGCATTCTGCCACTGAGCTACACCTCAGCCCTATTTTCTAATTAAGATATTAGTTTTAAATTTTAATTTCAGGGTTTTGTATAGAATTCTGTACTGCTTGAGATTGACTGCGCTCAGCCTCTGCTGTCTCTTCCTAGGGCATTTGACACCCTTGCCAAAGCGCTGAACCCGGGAGAGAGTAGCACCTGCCAGAGCTCAGGGGAGGCTCCAGAAGGAGGTGGACACCTGACTGTGGGAGAGTCCAGCATGAGTTACATCGAGAAGGAGGGACCACTTCTCAGCGAATCACATGTAGCTTTCAGGGTATTTTTATATATTTCTAAAACTTTTATGTAATGTTACTTGTTTTTAATATGCCTTTCAAAAATCAGAGTCCATTTAGTGTTATTCAAGTCAGAAGAGTTCCTAGTGGAAGCTCAGAAGTGGGCCTGACACTCACACATCGGGCTGTAGAAGTTAATGGCCTGAAGCACGGGTGTTCAAGGCCGTGGTGACAGTCCGTGCCCTGCCCTGGACGTGTGGCCCGTAGGACTGTGGCAAGGTTCCCCTGAGCCTTGACCTTCCTAATGTGCCATGGGCACCGCTTTTGTTCAGTGCCTAGCTGCTCTGCTTCACTGGAAAGGAGGCTCTAAGGCACAGGTGCTTTACTTTTACCACAGTAACCACAGGGATTCCATTTGTGTGTCATCCTAATTAGCTCTCAGCATTACCATAGTAAAGTATAAATTAGTACATTTCAATGTTTAATTTTTAGGTTTTTTTTTTTAACTTTTTTGCCATTTTGAAGGAGGTATTTTTTTATTTTTCCCCCCTAAATGTGCTCTTCCTAATGGAAACATTATTTTTAAAAGGATCTTTTTTTTGGCCTTTGAGACAGGGTCTTGCGCTGTAGTTCATACTGACCTTGAACTTACTCTGTAGCCCAAGCTGGCCTCGAACTTGCACTGATTCTTGTGCCTCAGCCTCCCAAGTGCTGCAATCACTCATGTGCATGAACCCCCATAGCTGACTTAAAAAGATCACTTTACAATATTGGATTGAGAGCCTGCTTTCTGACCTGCACTTTCCTCACCCTGTGTCTGTGCTCTGCCAGTTACTGGCACTGTTACCAAGTGGTGTGCACAGTTACTGCATGTGTGTATGTGATTTCACTTAGCAAAATTCAGGTATCCTAGAACATCTAAAGGTCATCCTTTGTAATTCACTGTAGAGTATAAGTTCCCAAAGATTTCTTGGGAAGAAAATACACAGGTATTAAGTATGTGTCTGTGTATGTATTGCCAGTAGTGGAAGTGAACATAAAATAAATGTACCCTTGGCCAAACATATTGTGGCACATACCAGTGACCCAAGCACTCTGCGAGGCTGAGGCAGAGGAGCATAATATGAAGCTCAGCGGGGGCAACTCAGCAACTAAGTGAGACCCTGTCTCAAAATAGGAAATGAGGCCAGGTGAGTGCAAGGTCCTGAGTTTAATCCCCACTACCAGGAGATTGGGGGTGGTAATAGGGGAACGGGGTAGAAAAGGAGTAAATGGTTCTTGGATGTAGTTCAGTGTAAAAGCCTGGGTTCAGTTCTCAGTACTGACAGGTAAATAGGTAGGTAGATAGGTAGGTAGAGTGATCATCGATTAGGCTATACATAACAATATTTATATTTGTAAAAGTCAACTTGATAGGATGGGCATTAACAAAAGTCATGTGGCCTAAATAATAATTGCTGTTACAATCAATTAAATTTATCAGTGAAGTCAAACTTCACATGAAAAGATAAGCTACATAGAAAAATTAGAGATATTTTATCTGGGATCAGGAATATCTAATTGAGTGGCAGAGTGGTTAGCCAGCATGTGCATGGCCTTGGTGTTTGATCCCCAACGCTGCAAAAAAAAAAAAAAGAAAGAAAGAAAGAAATTATCTGCTTTGTACAGAAAGTTTTTGAGTGCTGTGAAAAAAGTAATGAGAATAATCAATGTCATCTGTAAACAAAAAGTAATGAGAATAATCAATGTCATCTGTAAACATGGTAGGACCTCTAGAAAGGGATGTAGCAGGGCAAAAAAATCTTTTCCTGTTGTTCTTTCTTCAAAGGGAAAATGTTCTTTTGTTTCCTTAGTTTTATTTTCTGCCTTAGTTTTGTATGAGTAAAATGAGGCAAGTGTACAAAGGACAAAGGAAAAAGGCCAGAGGACTTCTTTAGAAAAAAGTTGTCCCTCTTTTAAGTTTTGATGCAGTTCTTCAAAATTTTGATTCTCAAAGTAAGTGTTTGAACAGATGAATTAGAATATTAAAAATTCTCTTTTCCTTCTGGAGCTGACTTTTCCCTGTTCCTTCTGTAACTTCTTATACTCTGGGTGCCCTGAGAGCACTATGAAGTGTTTCTCTAAACAGGAGAACTTTTTTGATCTTGTTTACAGTCCTGGAAGTCAGGAGGTTTATTTCTCAATGAGTTCCCTGCTTAGTTCCTAATGCCTAGGAGTTTCATGGCTGCTTCTCTCCTTGCAGTTTTCCGATCACCGGATCCAAGGCTTGACACCTGTAGTTACATAGCTCAGTCACTCCACTCCTCATTGCTGGGCTGAATAGTGTTGCTGCTCTCTTGCATTTTTATGATGGACCAGTTTACAACGTATTTTCACATAGAGTCCTTCACCTGAGCCTTAATGCGTTCTCTTGAGGAGGTTAAAATTTCTATTCTCATTTGGTAGATAAAGAGATTTTCAATAGTCTTGTTCAAAACAATTCTAGGTAATAAGGAGGAATCATCTAATAATGAAGCTGGAATTATGAAGAATCTAGAACAATGTTAATATTTAACATTTACATGAAAAGGTTTTGACTGTTTCTCTTGATTCTGACAATTCCCTTTTAAGTATAATCAAGGTAAGTAGTATCTCCATTTTAGAAACAAACATGTGAGACAGAATGAGGTGATATCCGAAACGTTATTTTTGTGTTTATCATCTGAAGATTAGAATCTCAGTCCTGTTAGTCACCTGTATTTGCAACTTGAGAGTCCTCTTCATTCTTTCATTCACTCCACAACTCACTCCCTTCTTTTCCTTTATTTGGAGACAGGACCTTATGGTGTAGTTCACACTACCTTGAGCTCACTGTGGAGCCCAGGCTAGTCTCTGACTTGGTGCAGTCCTCCTGCCTCTGTGTCTGGAGTTGCTGGGATTACAGGTGTGGACCACCAGGCCTGGATCTCGTCTTCATAGCAGAAGTTTAATCATTCTGCTAGTTGGATTTCTCCGTTTCAGTTTATTTCCATTGCCGTGTTTTTGTTGTTGTTGTTGTTGTTTGAGAGACAGGGTCTTACTTTGTAGTTCAGGCTGGGCCTGAGCTCACTTTGTAGCCCAGGCAAGCTTTGAACTCAAAGCAATCCTCCTGCCTCTGCCTCCTGAGTGCTGGGATTACAGGAGTGAGCCGCCACACTCAGCATTTCCATTGCCATGTTTTAAGCCTCTTAAAGTTTGTTACCTGCACTGTTAAAATAATGTGTTAGCTTCCAGTCCATTTTCTCCATCTCGTCCCATGCACTAGTACCTGCGTGATACTTGTGAAAAATCACTCTATGTCAGTTAGCCATTGTGCTTGATCCCCACCCAGCACTAGTAAAAATCTTTAGATAAGTATTAAAAGCTTTCCTATTGCCCAGGTGTGATTAAGTCCAGTCTCTATAACATGACTTTTTAGGGCCCTCCATATTCTGATCCAACTACCCCTTGCTTTCCATACACTGTATTCTTCCCTCTTATATCCATTTCTTATTTTTGAGACAGGGTTTCATTACGTAGTTCAGGCTGGCCTCTCCTTGGTCCACACCTGGCCTCTTTGCCACTTCTCTAGCTGGTTCCATTTTCATTTTTTCCTCCACTGAGATTGCAGCACATATGTTTCTCTGTAAATGGTTGTTGAGTAAACAACTTAAGGGCAGATAAATAATGAGAAATTAGAAGTGCTAGAACCCAGATAAGCTAACTTGAGTCAAATGATTTTCCAAAAGATATATTGTACAGATTGTTAGAAGAATTCTGTACAGAAACTGCTAGAAAGGTATTCCAAAGGCAAGCAATAAAAAAGGCAGGTAAATTAGGTTGATGAGGCTTAGGCTCTTATCAGTACTCTTTAAAAACCCTCAATTTATTAAATATTTTAATAATTTAAAGAATATGCATCATTCATTTTATAAGCCGGACAATCCACAGGCATTCTTTGGTAGCTTTAACATAATCTTTGTAGTACAAACTCAGCTTCCATGTGTGTATAGAGAATGAAATATATGTCTTTGCAGTTAAAAGACTTGTTAAAAGGACTTTTTTTCAGCCAGATTAACTTTCTGATTCATAATACTAGAGATTTATAACATTTATGAAATATAAGTTATCATTTTCTCCTCTAAAATAATTAACAGGATAGTTTCCTCAGTGTACATTGCACATTTCACTTTTATGATTAAAGCAATGAAAGGTTTTCATTGAACACTACTGTTATGTAAATTAAAGCAGTTTATTCAAGTTTTGCATACAGTATTGCAAGTATTTGGTTTATAGCCAGCTTTAATTTTTTCCTCCTGTGAGAGGGTCTGGCTGTATAGTTGAGGCTAGCCTTGAGCTCACCATGTCACACAGGCCTGCCGGGGCCCTGATCCTCCTGCTTCAGTCTCCTGAGGGCTGGCATTCATTACAGGCGTGCACCACCGTGCCCACAGTAGAGGGTCTTCGTTATTGTTGTTTTCCACATTACGTATTCCTGTTCCATAACCTAGTATTGTGGGTGATTGCCCTAAATGTTTAGTTTTTTTTTTCCTTATTCACTTGAGGCAGTTCTAAGATGGTATGATAGTTTTTAATTTTTAATATATCTTTTCATATGTAGAAACAGTTATACCCTAAGATGATGCTTCAGATGTTTAATAATTGCTTGCTTGCCTCAGGGGTCATGTTCTGGTTATTTTACTGCTCCAGCAAACATTTCTCAAACATATAAAAAATTTCTTCTCAGGACTGGAAGTGCAGCTCAGCTACAAGTGCATGCTTGGCACACTCAGGGCCTGCTTCATTCCCCAAACTGCACACAAAAGTTTTTCTTACTCATGGGATTTTAACCTTCAATTGCCCTGTTGTTTTACTATGTGGCACCATTAATAGGTAAAACCTCTGCAGCTAACGTTGAACAAAGGCAGTTATGATTTTTATGTTTTTGACATTTCTAGAGAACTTGTCACTTTGATGAAAAATTTACCTGTCCAGTGTCAGAGACACCTTTGAGAATCCAGTGGAAGCTCTATATGCATTCCCCAAATCCCCATCCACCTGCCTTACCCCAGAGGTACCGCTGTTAACAGCGTAGTATTTTCCTTCTGGACTTTTTTTTTTTTTTTTGGAGTGCTCTGCCTCCCGAGTGCTGGGATTACAGGCGTGAGCCACCACACCCGGCCCTTCTGGACTTTTTGTTCATGCGTCTGTACATGCACATAAACGTACTCTTACACATCTCTAAGGTGTTCAGTGTACGTTTTTTTCCTGTTGGTGACAACTTCGGTTGTTGCGACTGTCCACCTTCAAGTAGAGCTCCAGTGTGTGTACAGGTATATTTCTGCAGCAGAGGTTTAAAGTGGTTTTAGAAGTTTAGTATCCCTTATCTGAAGGAGGCTTGGGACTGGAAGTGTTTCCAGTTTTTTTTTTTTTTTTTCAGATTTTTGAATATTTGAAGAAATTTTACTGGTTGAACATCCCAAATCTGAAAACTGAAATACTCTGAGATCTGAAACATTTTCATGATCAGTGTTGGAAATGTTTCAGGTTTCAGTTTTGGGGTGCTCACCCTGTTGTGCAGTGCAGGAAGTGCTCAGGGCTGGTGTTGCTGGTCTGCTCAGGTTGGCTTCCAGCTTAGCACTTCCAGCAGAGGGTGCTGCAGACCCCATGTCCCCACTTGATACTGTGCATCAGTTCCATGATTTCACAATAGAGAAAATGTTCCTCACACATTTCATTTGTGGCAATAAAAATTGTGTACGATAAGACTTTAGAAATAGTTTCCAAAATCTTCTGATGTAGGTTATTTATTTGTAGCGAGACATTTAAAATAACAAAAAGGTCAGCAATACAAGCCCATAAGTGTCTTGTCTGCAGGTGTATTTTGTATTATCTGTACATGGGGTGGGTAATGGGGATTGAACTCAGGTCCTTGTGCTTCCAAGGTAGGTGTGATACCACTTGAGCTAAATCCCCAGCCCCTCTGTAGAGTATTTTTTAAATTACTTTTTATTCAGTTCCAGTTTTTTTAAATAGAGATTTTGCATAGACTGTATTCTGAAAAGCTGAAGAAGTAGCCATGCAAAGCCCCAACTCCCATGTTTTTGTTGTGCTGAGTTCCAGTCATAGCTGTGCCTTTTATCTGGAATCGTGCCCTTGCTAGTCAGCAAGGGTGAACCTGCTTCATTCAGTACTGTCAGCCTGCAAGTATTTGGATTCGTTAACCCTTACCTCAGTGAAGGGAGTTGCATCATGTGTGATTTACACTGAACTTGTGCGCCATTGTTAGGAAGGAAAACACATTGGTAGACTAGACCAAAGTAGGGAGTAACTTTTAAAAATAAACCAGAAATCATGGTTGATGTTTATTGAAATTCTCTGAATATTGTTAGAAACTGATCTACTTACTTAAGCCCAGTTAGCCATAAAATCCAGGTCCTTGGATTATTTCAAGATTAGCCTCTTTTTTGTGAATGTGCTAGACTCATTTGAAATGTTATGTTTATATTCAACTTTTTCAAAGAATTGCTAATTTCAAGCGTGAAGTCACAAGATGATTTACCAAAATCCCTGTTCACATAGCTCACCATGCCTTCTCCTACGCCTGAGTACCTGAATGTGCACTACATTGGGGAGTCTGCCTCCAGGTTGCTGTTCTTATCAATGCACTGGGCACTTTCCATCCCTTCTTTCCAGGCGCTAGGGTGAGTGTTTCTGAGTCCTTGAATGTAAATGTGACTTTGCAGCAAATGTACATTAAGCAAGAATTTTTCATTAAAGGAGGTAAAAGTATAACATTGTAACTGAGTTGTATCACTTATATGACAAATCACACTTCTATGACAGCTGAGCACCGTTTCGTAGCTATTTTGATGTTTGACCTAGTGGTAGTTTGGATGGAGTCTAAGTGGAGCCGATAGCTTGTGATTAACATGGTAATGGCTGCCTTGGTGTAGCGGAGAAATCCTAGAAGAGCCATGTTCTGTTATCTTCCCCTCCCATCAGTGCCCTTTCAGCTCTATCCTGGGCATGTTACTACGGCTCTAAAATTTATTCATAACAGTTATATTTAAAAATGGAGAAAATGGTTTTCTCTTCATGTGGTTACCTCTGCCAGAGAAGATGGGAGTGTAAAACCTTCACTGGACAAGAGGGTGGTGTGCATCCGTCATCCTAGCACCTGGCAGGCTGAGGCAGGAGGATCACTATAAGCTCAAGGTCAGCCTGAACTTCAGAGTAAAACCCTGTCTCAGCCCCCCTCCATACCAAAGAAGAATGAAAGTGTAAAACCCTCATAGTACCACAGTATGATTTAGAGAGTCTCAGTATTGAAGAATAGTCTGTGTTTGGTTCTGGAGTAATCAGATGAAATGGTAAATGCTAATGTAAGAAATCCAAGTTTTATTAAGTTTGTCCAACATATTTAGATTGCTTTAACTAGTATATGATAGTAAACCTGTGGTGCATGTGTTATGTTTTCCTTTTAAGACAAAGGTCTTGATTTATGAGTTTTTTCTGTCCTAAAATGGCAGCATTCAGGTCTAACTGCAGTGTTGGTCCTCCATCAGTAAGTGGATTTGCATTGCAGTTTGGTGTTCTGTCTTTTAAAATCTCCATCATCACTAAAATTGTATATGAGACACTGAGACAGTAGAAAGAGTTAAGCCCATAAATTAATTCTATTTCCAGGCCCCTACTCATGATGCTTAATTTTATAAGTAATTTATTTCCATAACCTATATACATCAGTTTTCCCATTTATCAAATGAAGGTCACTGCCTGTCGCTCTCCTCAGAGAATATTTTGAATATAAGTAACGTCTGGATCTTGAAGCTACAAGACCCTTGATATTTTGATGTGGTCATTAGTCAGTGTTAGATATTTCCCACATTAAATCTTTTTTTTTTTTTTTGAGATAGGGTCCTACTTTGTAGTTCAGGCTAGCACTTATCTTGCTGTATAGTCCAGACAAGCCTCAAACTCATGACAATCCTCCTGCCTCTGCCTCCGGAGTGCTGGGATTACAAGTGTGAGCCACATTAAATTTTGTGTTTAAATATACAGTTACATAAGTTACAAGTATGATTTATAGTGATTAACCTTTCAAATATTCATTAGTTCTTTTTTTCAGAATAACATTCAACTTTCAGAGTTTCTCCAGTTTTCTGGGGAGGTGGTTTGTTTTTGCTTTTGATAAGGAATTGCTATGTAGTTCAGGCTGCTGTTTAATTCACTGAGGAGCTCAGGCTGGCCTTAAACTCAAAGCTCCCTCTTGCCTCAGCCTCCAAGGGCTGGGATTAAAGGTTTATCCCACCATGCCTGGCTCTGTTAGAAAAAATTAAAATATAGTGTAAAATTGTACATGTTATTGTTTTATTACTTTAAAAGCATTAAGTATAGTTTACCTGGGTCAAAAGAAGCTGGTGATATTTTTCATAATAGTTTATTAGTTATTATAGTAAAACAGCAACAACAAAAAGGAATCAGGGGTATAATTTAAACTGGCTGAATTCAAACTGTCATAACACTATGATTTTAAGTACTTCTGTTGAGTATAATTATCCTGAGTAAATACTCCAGATGTTGAGGAAACCAAAAATAAATCCTGAGATTACTGGCTGTAGGACAGCTGCTTTTCTTTCCCTGGATCTCTGGGAAGTCAGTTGCAGTGCAGCAGCCTTGGGAATCTCTGCAATTAGAATAACTCCACAGCGAGCAGCTAACACCATTAACTGCTACCAGCTAACACCATTAACTGCTATGTGAGCTCTTGTTTCTTATCCCTCAGTAGCTCGTTTGTAGGGCGTGAGAGTAGTAAAGCACTTGCCTGGCAGGCACAAGAGCCTGGGTTCCATTCCAGCACAGTGACAGCCACAAAAAATACAAACCCTAACAGGAAAAAAACTGAGGGCACACGTGCCTCTTTTTTGTGTAACTGGGATTCAAACTCGGAGCCTTGCTTGCCAGGTGGGCGGTGGCCCTGCTGGGCTACAGCCCCAGCCCTGTGCCCTTAGCATCAGGCATTGTGTTCTGTAGATTGTGGTAGCTCTCACAGGAGAGATGGGTTCTCTGCCACCATGTCTTTGGGTCAGTTACTTGGGCAAGGTTCTGTCCCCATCTGTGAAGTCCCGCCCCAGCTGCATCCTCTGTGCGCCCCGGACTGGGTCCAACCCTGTACTGCTCATTTCCTTCACGCTGCTTCATCTCTCGCTCACCTTCTTTGAAAAAAGATACTGAACCTTTTAAAAATATTGAAACCGTGTAGCCACTTTTACATAGTGTGAGGTTTTGATTTTTTGTTGTTTTTTGAGTAAAAGTGTAGACAGGTACCATTGTATACTAACAGCACTTTAGCGTTTGCTCTGTAAACAAAGTACTGTAATCTGGTAGTTTATTCCTTCGTTGCCACTTTGACTCCCTGTGCTGGGGACACTTTGGCGTTTCTCTTCCTCTGCATCAGCACTCACTCATCATCACTCTGGGTTTTCTCTTATTTTTCCTTTCCTGTGTTCACTGGTTAATTAGATTGGTTTCCATGCTGTATTTATTAAACCATTAACACACATATGTGCATCCTTTTCTTTATCTTGCTATATGGTTTATTTTTATTTATTTATTTATTTATTTTGAGACAGGGTCTTGCTTTTGTAGTTCAGGCTGGCCCTGAACTCACTGTGTAGCTCAGGCAATTCTTGAACTCACAGCAATCCTCCTGCCTTTGCCTCCCAAGTGCTGGAATGACAGGTGTGTGCCACCACCCCCGGCATTGGTATATGGTACTGATTGCTGGTGGGTGTGAGTCACTGTGCCTGGTATTGTTGTATGTGGTTACTGGGAATTGAACTAGGGAATTTGCACTTGCTAGGCAGGCACTGGAACCACTGAGCTAAATCTCCAGCCCATCACTTTTTATATTTTTATACAGGTATTATGGACTTCTTCCTATATCAACAGATGTAAATTAATTTATCCTAGTTTTTTTGGTGTTTTTGTATCTTTGGAGATAGGTCTCAGTAAGTTGTTCAGGCTGATCTTGAACCTGTGATCCTTCTGCCTCAGTGTACAAGTGCTGCGATTAGAAACATGCACCACCTTGCCCCTTTTGTCTTTCTCTTTTTCTTTTCTTCTTTTTTTGGTACCAGGGCATTGTACTCAGGACCTCATGCTTGCCAGGCAGGTGTTGTGCCACTGAGCTAAACCTTTAGCCCTTTTTCCTTGTTTTTCTTAATCACGACCCACTGTCCCATCTTAAAGTTGTATTATCATTTATTTATTAGGCTTTAACAAACATTTGGACTGTAAATTTTTGCCTACTGTGTCAGTTCTATAAAATTGATTTCTTTAAAATGGGATCGCCAGGCCCAGCTTGGTTCCATTTTCCCATTTGCTTTGTGTTGTCTGTCTTCTGAAAATGTATTGGGTTGGTTTGTGTCACTGTAGGAAGTGTGTGCGTATTTCCTTATACCCTCCTTAACTGGATTTTTTCCAACTTTCCTGATAAATAAAAACTGTATTTTGGTGCCAGAGGGTTAGCTCAGTGGTTCCGGCGCCTGCCTTGCAAGCACAAGGTCCTGAGTTCTATCCCGGTAACCACATACAATGCTGGGTGTGGAGACTCACGCCCACCAACAATCAATACCGTATACCATAGTGCCTGGCGTGGTGGCTCATGCCTGTAATCTCAGCACTCGGGAGTCAGAGACAGGAGGATTGCTGAGTTCAAGGCTTGCCTGGGCTACATAGTGAGCTCAGAGCCAGCCTGAACTACAAAGCAAGACCCTGTCTCAAAAAAAAAAACCAACAACTGTATTTTATTTTTTTTCCCTTTGATTTTGTTTGCCTGAGTTTAAATTTTTAACCATTTTCTATATAGAAATTTTAAAATATTAGTTTTCTGTGTACTTCAACTTTGCTTTTAAGTTTAATACTCAGCTTCTCGCCAGGCATGGTGGCTCATGCCTGTCATCCCAGCACTTGGGAGGCAGAGACAGGAGGATTGCTGAGTTCAAGGCTTGCCTGGGCTACATAGTGAGCTCAGAGCCAGCCTGAACTACAAAGCAAGACCCTGTCTCAAAAAAAAAAACCAACAACTGTATTTTGTTATTTTTTTTCCCTTTGATTTTGTTTGCCTGAGTTTAAATTTTTAACCATTTTCTATATAGAAATTTTAAAATATTAGTTTTCTGTGTACTTCAACTTTGCTTTTAAGTTTAATACTCAGCTTCTTGCCAGGCATGGTGGCTCATGCCTGTCATCCCAGCACTTGGGAGGCAGAGACAGGAGGATTGCTGAGTTCAAGGCTTGCCTGGGCTACATAGTGAGCTCAGGGCCAGCCTGAACTACAAAGCGAGACCCTGTCTCAAAAAAAAAAAAAAAAAAAAGCTTTAATACTCAACTTCTTGTGTCAAGTAACTTTTATCAAATGAAAAAGAGATCAGCTTGAAGTTAAAGTCTCCCCTGAATAATTCTAAGCTAGGAAAATTACTTATCACTTAAATTGGGAATGTTATGTTAGCCTTTGTATGAAGTACATCTGATTCTTTAATAAAATGTAATATCATAAATGCTAGGTTTCTTATTGATGGTTTCTGTTAAATACACTGATTACCATAAATTTGAAGGTCTATTAAGTAGAAAAAAATTGCTGACTGTGGTGGCACACGTCTATAATTCCAGCACTCTAGGAGGCTGATGAAATTTTGAGCCTAGCCTGTGTAGTTTAATGACTTAGTTAAATTTGAGACAGTATCTCAAAATGATAAAATGTATAGAAAGGGTTAGGGGTGTAGTTGCGTGTGGAAGCCCTGAGTTTGTTTCACAGTGCTGGGGGAGGGGGCCAGATTTAAGCACCATTCATTGTGTATTTCCTGTCAGGATGTTCTGAGCAGTTTAAATCTCTTTTGAGAAAGGAAAGGTTTCTTACTTCATTTTCTAAGTGGGTGTACAGGTCTGGCCAAAGAGAGGTTGTTCAGGACCTGTGCCACAGCTCCTCTGTCCTCTGTGTCTCCTGCCTGCTCTGTGTCCCCAGGTCGCAGCATCTGCTGAGCTCCTTTTCTGCACCACATACCTGCTGGTGCCTGAAACAGAGTTGTGTCTGGGAGGCTTTGTTCTCAGCAGGGGCTTAGTCTGGCTGTCTGTAGAAACAGACTCAAGAGGTAAATGAGGGTACTGTGGAATAGGTATGGAAGACACGTGCCTAGGCAGCAGCAGAGGGCAGTGAAAGAGAAATGCGGTGAGAGAAGCTGGGCTTAATTTCAGGGATGGTGGGTTCATTACCTCCGCAAAACAGCCAGGAAAGGATGCTGTGAAGTGGTGGACAGGATGTAGTAACCTGCCCGGACCTTTCCTCACACACCTGCTGCAAGCACATTCTCGCTTCGGCAGGCCTTCCTGTTCCTCCTTCTTGAGTGACACCACCTAGATGTCTTGTTTTAAATTCGCTTCTGTCTTTCTATACTAGATGGCTCAGATGTCACTGTCTCGGTGGCCTCTCCTTGTGCCACAAATGGCCCTCTCTAACTTCATGTGAACCTCCCTGTTTGCTTACCTGTTTCCTACTTCATACCAGTGTGAAATTGTTACTACCTGAAATTTATGTGTGGTTGTTTGTATACATTTGTTAAGTTTTCCCTCTTGAAACAGAGTTAGTCCATCTTATTAACTGCTATTTCTCTAGTAACTTGTTTGTAATTTTTTTCAATATATTTCTTATTTAAATCGATTCAGAGTAAATTGTACATGCATACAGGGTATATACAGTAATGACCAGATAAGCCTAATTGGCCTACCTGTGCCCTCAGATACATGACATTTTTTTGTCTTGGGAGCGTTCAGAACCCTTTCTCCTAGCTCCTATGAAGTCATGGTTGTGCTCTTTACTGTCCTACTCTTCAGTAGAGCTTGAGAAATGAGTCCCGTCCGGCTGTACCTGGTACTGTTGCACATCTTCTCTTCATCCTCCACTGCCCCACAACCTTCCGAAGCTCTGCTCCCTGCTCTTCTGTGCTTAGCTTCTTGAAGGTCCACTTTTTGCAGCTGGGTGTGGTTGAATGTACCTGTAATCTCAGCACTCAGGAGGCTGAAGTAGGATCGCCATGAGTTCGAAGCCCACCTGGGCTCCATAGCGAGTTCCAGGCCAGTCTGAACTACATACTGAGATCTGGTCTCAAAGAAACAAACAAAAGGTCCACTTTTTGGCTTCCATTTATGAATGAAGTCATTCATCTTTCAGTAATGTTAAGCAAGATAAAGGACGTGTAGTGTATGTGTTTTATACAGTTATGCAGATGAGAGCTAGGAAGCTTATTTTTCTGTTGTCTTATATTGCTGAATAGTTATTATTCAGAAATGCAGGAATGGAGCTTTTGGCCTTTGTCATCTCTTGTTAATTATAGTAAAATTGTCTGAAATATAGAATGAACCATTTGTCCCACTATATTGATTGCTTACCTAATACCAAATGATTTTTAATACTTCCTATTTTATTTTATTTTTATTTTAGAGACAGGGTCTTTTATTCGTTGAGGCTGGCCTTGAACTCACTGTGTAGTTTGGCTGGCCTCAAACTCAGCTATCCTCCTACCTCAGCCTCCTGAGTGCTGAGATTACAGGATATACACCATGCTCGGCCCAGTAGTTCCTTTAAAAAAAAAATACATATCTTTGGAGCACAAGAAAGTTATGAGAGGTTTTTTAAATGTATGATTCTGCTTTTCTAAGATGTTCATTTGAACTAGTTCTGAGAAATGGGAAATTAAAGCCTCACCTTGTTTAGTTTAAAACATTACTTGCAGTTGTTCTTAAGAAGTAGCTGGTTAATAATGTGGTAGCTAGTATTTAAGTTTCTAAGCACTCTGCACCAATTGCTGTCATCACTGCCAAACACAGAATTGATGGACCCCATGCCCATTGGGTCTTTCTAGAGTACCTTTAGTTCAGTAATACTTTACTTTTAAGTATATAGATCATTTATAAAGTTTATTTCATAACTCCTCACTTACACTTTTGTGTCTGTTTTTAATAGGCAAGAAAACAGCATATCATTGGTGAAAGCCTATTGGAATGAGCTCTTTACTCTTGGTCTTGCCCAGTGCTGGCAAGTGATGAATGTAGCAACCATATTAGCAACCTTTGTCAATTGTCTCCATAGCAGCCTTCAGCAAGGTAAAAGAAACCTTCTTACACCTTTTCCAGGATGCAGTAGGAGGCATCAGCTTTGTAAAATATTCTGATCAGTTGCATGTCCTAATGATTGTCTAACTTTTGTACTAGTTGGCTTTTTACTTCAGAGAAGTTTCACACTTTGATAATGTGTTAATCACCCAAAAATATTTGTGAATGTGCAACAAAATTGACACTAGTATATTTGAGTTTGGCAGGTTTAGTTGCCTCTTGCAGAATCAGAACACCTGGGGCTGGGGTCATGGCTCATGTTTCTGCAAGGCCAAGGATCTGGCATCAGCCCCTTCTCAGCCTCTGATTAGGGCCTGGAGGTGGCAGAGTGCCCACAGGAGACCCAGGAAGGCCAGGCTGTTGTGTAACAGCTGCTCTCCTGAGAAGGGGAGCCTGTTGTCACCAACATCGTGAGTTCATTATGGAGCCCCCCCCACCATCACCACTAGCACCAGGGCTTCACCATGAACTGTGGCAGGAACGACAAGGGCAGACCATGGCTTGGTCTACTGCTGATGAGGCGCTTCGGTATAGGTACCTAAGAATCCAAGGCTAGCTTATATAGAAGTGATCAGATGATTTAAATGTTTACTTTTTGCCACTTTTATACCCTTTGAATCCCAAGATAGGCTGTGTAGTCTCTTGGATAAATAGAAGCAAAGAATCCTGGAATGGTCTTCACTCTTTTTCCTTTTCTGGATACCAAGGTGATTACAATTCTGTCATTTAAGGAAACAGATGGTTATTGATTTAGAAAACTTACCTTTTCCTTCCTCTTGAGCTCAGGAATAATTTATAATTTATGAACCTCTTTTTAGTTCCTTAGCATATTCTGTTCTTTGGGGTGCTTTTGTGTTTTGCAGTACCAAGAGTAAAACCCAGAGGTACTTTACCACATGTCCAACCTTTTTTTCTTTCTTATTTTATTTTTCTCAGTTTCTTATTTGGAGACAGGATCTTGCTGAGTCACCTAGGCTGGTCTTGGATTATAATCTTGCTTCAGCTTTCTGAGTATTTGGCTCACAGACATGGGCTTCCAAGTCTGGCTATATTTTTTTTATCTTTTTTTCTGAGACAGGGCCTCGCTTTGTAGTTCAGTCTGGCCGTGAGTTCACTATGTAGCCTAGGCAAGCCTCAAACTCAGCAATCCTCCTGCCTCTGCCTCCCAGGTGCTGGGCTCACCACACCTGGCATTGTGGAATGTGGTACTGATTGTTGGTGGGCTGTGGTTACTGGGGATTAAACTAGGGACCTTGTGCTTGTTAGGCAGATGCTGGAACCACTGAGCTAAATCTCACCCCTATTTTCTTTTCTTTTTTTTTTGAGACAGGGTCTCACTTTGTAGTTCAGGCTGGCTCTGAGCTCACTATGTAGCCCAGGCAAGCCTGGAACTCAGCAATCCGCCTGTCTCTGCCTCCCGAGTGCTGGGATTACAGGCATGAGCCACCACGCCCAGCACTGTGGTACGTGGTATTAATGGCTGGTGGGCGTGAGTCTCCACGCCCAGCATTGTATGTGGTTTCCAGGGATCGAATTTAGGACCTTGCGCTTGCGAGGCAGGCACCAGAACCTCTGAGCTAACCCTCCGGCCCACCTATTTTCATTATTTTTAAATCATCTGCTCTTTCTTATATTTAAGGGCACAGAAATCACCTTAAATGTTCTTATTAGAAGATCTAGTAGAGGGCAGCACCACATTCCGCTCTTACTTATGCATCTACAGCCCTGATTAATTTCTCATCTACTTATAAGTTGTTATGCATCCAGTTTTAGGAAAGCTGTAGTTGACTAATCATTAATAGATATCTTTTTGTATATCTCACCTCAATAAACTAGAATATGACTTACAAAACCTTTTTTCTCAACCTTTCTTTGATGTTGATAACGCAAAAAAATAAAATGGCTGGCAGACAGGCGGAAAACCAGTCAAGGATAATGTTGGCCATGAGCAGTTTTATTTATTTATTTTTTTAGCCCAAGCAAATTCCTTTTAGGCCAACCCTGCCTTGAATTGATGCTACTCCAAGTATAAGTCTCTGTTATCTTTTCCTCCTTGACAGATCCCACCCTAAACTGATTCCCACTCCAAATATGTGTCTCCCTTATCTAGCCAACCTTACTGAGTTTGAACTTGGTGTAGACTAATCAGTAATAATAATATACTGTGAAACAAATCAACAGCTTACTCTGATTCTGTACCTAGCTCCTGCTTGCAAACTCTGTATAAAACAAAAGACAAGTTGCCTGGTTCTTTGAGGAATTACCCCAATCAGGTGTTCACTTTCTGCCTGCACATCCTAGGCGCCTTTCAGTGTCTTGACCTGTTTGCCACCATTGTCAGCGTGTTGGTTTTTTTTCATTTTGCTTTTGCGCTTAATACTTTTTTTTTTTTTTTTTTTTGAGACAGGGTCTTGCTTTGTAGTTCGGGCTGGCTCTGAGCTCACTATGTAGTCTAGGCAAGCATCGAACTCAGCAATTCTCCTGCCTCTGCCTCCCAGTGCTGGGATTACAGGCGTGAGCCACCATGCCCGGCACTGTGGTATGTGGTATTGATTGCTGGTGGGCGTGAGTCTCCACGCCCAGCATTATATGTGGTTTCTGGGGATCGAACTCAGAACCTTGTGCTTGCGAGGCAGGCACCAGAACCACTGAGCTAACCCTCTGGCCCTGCACTTAATACTTTTTTTTATTATAGTGGTATTGCTAGCTTTTAAAAGTGAAGATTTATTCCCAAACAATATTAGCTTAAATAAAATCTCATTACCAGTCATTTGTACCTCGGTTGGCTGGTTTTTCAGATGTTTATCTTAACATTATCTTCTCAAAGGCAGATCTTGAAAGGAATCATTACCTTTAGAGTTTTCTATACTTACTTTTTGTTGAGAGAATGATATCTAAGACTTATAAGTTTCATCTATAGTTGAAGAGATTCTAAATTTTAAACATAAACAGATTGACTTTATTCAAAGTTGGAAATTAGAAGGAAATATATGATGAAAATAGTCATACACCTTAGATGAAAACTAGAACCATTTGTTTTTTGTTTTTTAATTCAAGATAAAATGTCACCAGAAAGGAGGAAACTGTTGATGGAGCACATCTTCAAACTGCAGGAGTTCTGTAACAGCATGGTTAAGCTCTGCATCGATGGGTACGAGTATGCCTACCTGAAGGCGATCGTGCTCTTCAGCCCAGGTACGCTCATTTACTTCTTTCTTTTTAATGGTAGCAAAGTTGCACATTTATTAAAGGTAGGAAAAAAGAAGGGGGAGTATGGGGACTGCAGAGCAAATTTGGACCAAATGAAAAGGGAGGAAATAATGAAAATAAAAATATACCCTACAGTTTAGGGTGGACTGTCATGCATAAGGCTACAATGTCTGGCCTTATATTCATTTCCTTCTTAATTAAAGTAATGAAGAAATTAGAAACCTCATATATATTCCTCAAAGGAATATTAAAATGGTACATCTGAGCCAGGCATGGTGGCACATGCCTGTAATTCCAGCATTTTATAGGCTGAGGCAGGAGGATCACAGTGAGTTCAGGGCCAGCCTACCTACGTAATGAAATCCTGTCCCTCAAAAGGACAGTAACAAAGTAAATGTATTTGCCTTGCGAAAGAGTTTAGTAGTTCTTCAAAATGTTAAAGGTAGAGTTACTGTGTGACCCAGCAGTTCCATTCCTGTTGGCCCAAGGGAAATTAAAATATATGTATCTACAGAAAAGAATCATGTTCAGGGCAGCACAGTTCCTGACAGCCAGAATGTGAGGATAGTCCAGGTGCTCGTCACCAGACAAACTGAGAAGCAGTGCCAAGTGGGAGAGTCTGGGCACAGGCCCACGCTTGAGCCCATTTAGGTGAAATCACAGTGGGGCAGCCCAGAGAGAGCATGTGGGTGGGCCTTGCTGGGGTGCGAGGACGAGAGCAGATGGGGAAGGCCGAGGAGGGTTAGCTTCTGGGTAGACAGAAGTGTTCCAAAGGGACCTGTTGAGAACTCAGTCTGTGCTTTAGACACCAGTATATGAAAATAAGATTAAAATTCACTAACATAGACGTGTACTTCTGTTGTCACCTCAGTATTTGAATTCTTAGGTCTGTTTTTGTGAGGCATTATCAAGTGCCAAATTGAGCACATTCAGCTACACTAAGGAGTGAAGTTCTCCAGCGTCCTATTAGATCCTGTAACACATAGAAAGACAGGTCTCCTGTTTCCTGCCAGCTCGGGTTTCACATACAGTAAAACTGACAGTAAGGTCTCCATGGTCGTGTTCCAGATCAGAGGAATGGATGATCCTCTTAGATCCTGTGCTTTTTATTTAGACTCATATTTCTGTTTCTGAGAAGCTGGCTCCCCTCAGAGGTGCCAATGAGAACTACCGCCCTTCTGTGCTTTTCTTCTCATGTCTCACAAGTTAATAGCATGCATCTCTTTTCCTTTTCTAAGATGCTTGTGCTGCTGGGTCTTGCATGTGCTAGGCAAACTCTGCCACTCTGGGTTCTTTTTTTCTCTTTCTCCAGTACTGTGGTTTGAAGCTAAAGAGCCCAGCAGTATATCCCCTGCCTCTTAAATTTTATTTTGAAATGATCTCACCAGGGCATCTGGTAGCCCTGCTTCAGCCTCCCAAGTAGCTGGGATTACAGGCAGTGTCCACTTTCTGCTTAATCACAAACATTCTCCTTAGATGAAAACTAAAACTACATTAGGTGTAATTATTATAAACTTCTCCTAATAATTGTATTTTTCTGGTTCTAGTGGCATTGAAATGCTTATATAGATTATTTCTTATTTTGTGTTGTGATTTTTTTTCTTTTTTTTCAGACAGGGTCTCGCTTTGTAGTTCAGATGGGCCCTGAGCTCACTTTGTAGCCCAGGCAAGCCTTGAATTCACAGCAATCCGCTGCCTCTGCCTCCCAAGTGCTGGGATTACAGGCATGAGCCAACATGCCCAGCATTGTGGTATGTGGTATTGATTGCTTGTGGGCATGAGTCACCACACACAGCTTTGTGGTATGTGGTACCAGGGATCAAACTTGGGAATTTGTGCTTGCCAGGCAGACACCAGAACCACTGAGCTAAATCTCTGGCCCTGTGTTGTAATTTTTCATAAGAGATCATGATGTTCTTGGTTAGTAGTTTCATGAGTATGGCTTTTTTTTTTTTTTGAGACAGGGTCTCACTTCGTGGTTCAGGCTGGCTCTGAGCTCACTATGTAGCCCAGGCAAGCGTTGAACTCAGCAATTCTCCTGCCTCTGCCTCCCGAGTGCTGGGAGTACAGGCATGAGCCACCACGCCCAGCACTGTGGTATGTGGTATTGATGGCTGGTGGGCGTGAGTCTCCACGCCCAGCATTGTATGTGGTTACCGGAGATCGAACTCAGGACCTTGCACTTGCGAGGCAGGTGCTGGAACCACTGAGTTAACCCTCCGGCCCATCATGAGTATGTTTTTACTTAACTGTAGTAGGGTACTTTTCCTTATAAAAGTATGGTGTAGATTATAATTTGCAAATGTGTATCTGTAATCCCAGCATGTGGGAGGATGAAGCAGGAAGATGATCTCCATGAGTTCAAAGCCAGCCTGGGCTACATAGTTCAAGGCCAGTCTGAACTACTTACCAAGACCCTGTCTCAAAAAAAAAAAAAAAAAGGCTGGAGATTAGCTCAGTGTTCCAGCACCTGCCTCACAAGAACAAGGTCCCTGGTTCAATCCCCAGTAACCATACAATGCTGGGCATGGTAACTCACGCCCACCAGCAATCAATACCAAATACCACAGTGCGGGGTGTGGTGGCTCACACCTGTAATCCCACCACTTGGGAGGCAGAAACAGGAGGATTGCTGAGTTTGAGGCTTGCCTGGGTTCCATAGTGAACTCGGGGCCAGCCTGAACTACAAAGCGAGACCCTGTCTCAAAAAAAAAAAAAATCAGGACCAGGGATTTAGCTCAGTGGTTCCAGCATCTGTCTGGCAAGCTCAAGGTTCAAGGGAACCCTGGTACCACAAAGCACAATGCGAGGCGTGGTGGCTCATGCCTGTAATCCCAGCACTTGGGAGGCAGAGGCAGGAGGACTGCTGTGATTCAAGGCTAGCCTGGGCCATATAGTGACTTCAGGACCAGCCTGAACTACATAAATGAGATCTTGTCTGAAAAAAAAACAAATAACAACAAAAAATATTTCTGTGAAGCTAGACATGGGACAGATACCTGTAATCAGAGCATCCTATGATTTTAGGCCAGTCTGAACAATTGAGTGGGACCCTGGCTCAGGAAGTGCTGGGAATATAACTCAACATGAGGGCCTGGTACTGTAAAAAGAGAAAGAAGGAAGAAGGAAAAAAGGGAGAGAGAAAGGGAAGAAAAAGGGAGTGAAAGGGAAGAGAGAACTTGTTTTCCAGGTATGGTGTGCTCGCCTGTAATCTCAATAGTCTAGAGTCTGAGGTAAGAGAATCTCAATTTCAAGCCTGTCTTGTAATTGACTTACTGAGACTGTCTCAATATAAAACATTAAAAGGAACCTGGGAGTATAGCTTGATGCAGAGGGCTTGGTTTCAACCCCCAGTACTGCCACAAAATAAATATATAAAATTATCAAAATTCCACTGCTGGGCCGGAGGGTTAGCTCAGTGGTTCCGGCGCCTGCCTCGCAAGCGCAAGGTCCTGAGTTCGATCCCCGGTAACCATATATAACGCTGGGCGTGGAGTCACACCCACCAACAATCAACACCGCATACCACAATGCCGGACGTGGTGGCTCACGCCTGTAATCCCAGCACTCAGGAGGCAGAGACAGGAGGATTGCTGAGTTCGCGGCGGCTTGCCTGGGCACCATAGTGAGCTCAGGGCCAGCCTGAACTACAAAGCGAGACCCTGTCTCAAAAAGAAAAAAAAAAAAATTCCACTACTTTTGGAATGGAGGCAAAACCATTTTGGTAATATCCAGAGATCTTAATTTTTTTTATTAGATTTAAAATGTGTATCAGATAAAATAATTTGAAGTTCATGAAGTACAGTGTTTGGTATATGTAGGTGGCTCAATTAATGTTTGTGGAATAATAAGCCTACACCTTTTTTTTTTAGTTCAGGCTGGCTCTGAGCTTAGTATGTAGACCAGGCAAGCCTTGAACTCAGCAATCCACCTGCCTCTGCCTCCCAAGTGCTGGGATTACAAGGCGAGAGCCACCACGTCTGCCAAACCTACACCTTTTATTTCTTTATTTTGAGATGTCTTGTAAGTTAAACTCAGGATCTTTCTGCCTCAGCCTTCCAGAATGCTGACATTGTGCGTGTGTGTGTGTGTGTGTGTGTGTGTGTGTGTGTGTGTGTGTGTGTGTGTGTGTGTGTGTGTGTGTGTGTGCGCGCGCGCGCATGTTATACCCAGCCAGGAGCTTCTAACTGGACTGTTTATTCCCATTTTCCATGTCTCCTTTAAGTCCTTTTAAATGAGCATTCAGAACCAGGGTAACAATATATTCTTTAATGTTTCAGATCATCCAGGCCTAGAAAATATGGACCAGATTGAAAAATTTCAGGAAAAGGCTTATGTGGAATTCCAAGATTATATAACCAGAACATACCCGGATGACACCTATAGGTATCTAGAAGTTAAATTTTATTTAATTCATTGAAAAAATTTTTGGCATCTAACCTTTCTCTTTTTTTGAGACTGGGTCTCACTTTGTTGTTCAGGCTGGCCCCTGAGCTCACTGTATAGCCCAGGCAAGCCTCGAACTCACAGCAGTCCTGCCTCTGCCTCCCAAGTGCTGCTGGGATTACAGGTATGAATCACCATGCCTGGCAGTGTGATATGTGGTCCTGGGGATCAAACTCAGGACTTTGCAGCTTTCCAGGAACCATTGAGCTAAGTCCCCAGCCTTAGAATCGAGTCTTTTGGTATTTTTGCATTCTTAGGAGTTAAATGTTTTAGTGAAGTTTGAGCTTTACATCACTGATGCTATTGAAAATGGCAGTGTGGCTGAGACTATGACTTGGATAGAGTGCTTTGCATGGAATGTGCAAGGTCCCGGGTTAGCTGCCCAGCACCCCCAAATCCACCACCCTGCCATCAGTCCCCACAGGGGTACAGGCCAAGAGGTTGGCTCTGCCCTCCAGGTTTAGCAGGCACAAGGCTAGGAGTCAGAGGAAAAATTCTGGGTCCTGTGATCTTAACCATCAAGTGCAGGGCCTTAGGGAAGAAGAAAGATAAATGCCCCACAGGGTTTTGAGAGAGGTAACATGGCTGTGATTGTTCATTTTCTTAAAATTTTAAAAGTAGTTTTTTGGGTGTGGTGGCTCATGCCTGTAATCCCAGCACTCAGGAGGCAGAGGGAGGAGGATTGCCAAGTTTGAGGTTTGCCTGGGCTACATAGTGAGCTCAGGGGCAGCCTGAACTACAAAGCAAGACCCTGTCTCAAAAAAAAAAAGATTTGAAGCCAGTGGTATTGATTTCATGGTATGCCCTCTTCCTATGCCAGGGATTTAGCTCGGTGGTTCTGCCTACCTCGCAAGCACAAGGTCCCAAGTTCAAGCCCTAGTACCAAAAAAAACAAAAGTAACTAGTAGTAATTGTGCTATTTCCAGTGTTACTTTTATACAACAAAACCAAGGTACTTATTGAATATGTGTCACAATAACACAAAACATTGCTCTTCTTAGAGTCTGAAATGAGTTGGGAAGCTGGCCTTCAGTTTGAAGCTGATCCATGGTTCATAGTTCAGTTCCCGGCGCTCACAGCCCTGCAGGGCCAACGCAGCTTTGCAGCTGAGAGCAGCACCTTCCCATCACAGGGCCCCAGGCTCAAGAATCCAAAGTTTTGGTCTTAGCTTTGGGAAATTAGATCTGTATTAAATTAGGCCGCAGTAATAGACAAGCAGAAATGACCAGCATTTTCCAGTTAAATCTTGTTTTGTTTTACAACTTTGTTTCTCGTCACCTTCCTTTTTTCCTTAGGTTGTCCAGACTGCTGCTCAGGTTGCCGGCTCTGCGACTGATGAATGCCACCATCACAGAGGAGCTGTTTTTCAAAGGCCTCATTGGGAACGTCCGAATTGACAGTGTTATCCCACACATTTTAAAAATGGAGCCTGCAGACTATAATTCTCAAATAATTGGTCACAGCATTTGAAAGCTGTGATTGCAGTGTATAAACTTACTGTTCCTTCCTGGAACACAAAAAGATACCAAATTGAACTCATTACTTCCAGACTATCTGGAAATTTTGACTTTAAAAGTAACCAAAACCCAAGGTATTTCTACGTTAGCTTCCTTAAGAAGAATTTTTGAAGTTACTAGTCAGTCAGCAGGAATTAGATTTCCCATTCTGTTTCTGTTTTATATTGTAAAACAAATAAATTAGTCTTTTTCCCCTGAATTGTGTTCTATTCATACTTAACTTTATTGTGAACTAATAACTTACTGGTCAGTTATTCCTAAGGAGAAATTCCTTATATTTTAATCTTCTGTAATGTAATCTGTTTTAATTGCCATGTCAAAGATTATTTTATGCTCAGTGGTATAATAATGTTAGAACTATAGGAAACAATAATCAAATATATAATTTTTGTCTTTGTAAATTCATGATGTCCTTTAGCATATACCACTCATTGCTGGCAATGAGATGTAGGCCATTCATGACTTAATATTGTGTTTTATTAGTTACAAGCACTTTTTATTTAGGTGTCAGGAAATTGGTTTCAAGGATAAGATGGGGTTTGTTTCTTAAATATAGCAGAGACTAAGCCCAAAATTACTTCACTGTTTCAGAGTAGGTATTTAAATTGTTGCTCGTACGTATTCCCCCCAAACCACCACCTGAACTTCCTTTCTTCCAATAGCTGTGTTCCAGCTTTCTGACTCTTTCTGGGCTTAGCTTCTTTCCTTCAGGTTGTTAGAAGAAAAGTGTCCCAAATTGTTAAATGATGTAATAGTCAAAAGTGTAACAGTCAGAAATCTGTGGGCTAAACAATTATTTTAAGACAACTGATAATTTTTAAGAAAACATATATTGATTCTTTCATTGTAAAGCAGTAGTGTTGAGGGGTCAGCTTGAGCCATATTTTTCTTTTGTTTTGCTTTTGTTTTTTGAGATTTTGTTTTGTTTTGTTTTTGTTTTTGATTTGATTTTGTTTTGGCTTGCAGTTCTGGCTGGCCATGAACTCACTATATAGCCCAGGCTGGCCTCAAATTCATGGCAATCCTCCTGCCTCAGCCTCCTGATGACAGGCTTGCGCCACCTCACCCACAAAGGCATTTTGAATTTTGAAGTCTCCCACATCAGTGTTACAAACAGACCTGATACTGTTAGGTGTTTCTTTGCTCTGAGTCACAGTGAGTTTTTTTTATGACTATATTGATTTTCAAAACACAAATATGGAGAGTTTATTATACTCAGTACATTTTTTAATAAAGATTTTTGCAATGGAAGAGAAGTTGCAATTTTGGGGGATGGATTTTACTGATGACTACTTTATAGTCATTTTTTAAAAAGAGTATTGACCTTTTTTTAAAAGTATCACCTTAGTATTTAACAACTCACTAAGTAAAACTTCTTTCCCACTTTAATGATTTTTATCAATAGCTTTATAATTCTCAGCTGGAGAAAACTACACTTAGTGTAAAACACTCAGATGAACAGGTTGGGGTTATACCTTTATAAACACATGGTTGTGAACCAAGGATTCAGAAAAATCCTTTAATGTACTAATGGCTAATTAAAATGTTTCTTTCAGGTATTTTTTCCTGATTAAGTTTGTAGTTATATTTGGAAGTGTTAAACCATATTAAAATGTGGCTTGTATTACAAATTTCTGTATCCTATCAGTATATTTCATCTCAGCGTCCCGTTGTTTGTTGTTTTGATCTCCCCCACGTCAGGGCTGGGCTGCAGCCTTGATATAGGGTGTGTGTCACCCACGCGTGGATCCCTGGGTTGTATGTCCAGTGCCAAGGTGAAAGGTTCATGTGGGCAGTGTAAGAACAAAACCCTAAACTGAATCTGCACTGCCAGAAAGGCTGTGTAAACGGTGCTGCGGTCACCCACGTGATGCCAGCCAAGACAAAGGAGCGAACTAGCAGCCTCAGTGAATCCACAAAATACAGTGCACGGAAGCAAGAAGGGCAGAAATGTACAAGAGATAATTTAACAGAATTAGTGAAAATATATAGTGCAAGTATTTCCAAGGGTACGTGTGAGATGAAGATTCATAATCGTAGATTGAGATGCTGGTTGCAGAACAGGAGGGAGGTCTGTGGAGCATCAGGGTGCTGTAGTTTGCGTGTGCCTCACCACTCTGGAACAGGCCTTCAAACAACAGCTTTCCAGCTGAGTCCGCAGCCTGGACAGCGTGAGAGAGAAGCCTCCTTGCAGTTCCGCCAGAGCAGGGCTGCTCCGAGGTTGATGTCCTGGGAACTGCCCCTGTGCAGAAAGCCCCCTGACTGCTGGCTGTCATCTCAGGTGGGGCTGAGGCTGGAACATGACTGTGTTGCCTGCATGTGACCTAGTAGCTGAGTTTCCAGAAGAGGTTGACAGCCAGGAGAAGCCACATTACCTTTCTTACTGGCATTAGAAATCACCCAGGGTCTCTTCTGTATTGTGTCTATCAGAGAAATCCTGCAGGTCTCTATAGTTCCAAAAAAAGGAAGAAAATGGCATGTTAGTGCACTCCTGTAATCCTGGCACTTGAGAGGCTGAGGCAGGAGCATCACTGTGAGTTTGAGATCAGCCTAGGATACATAGTTCAAGGAAGCCTGAAGTACATAGTAGGACCATCTCTCAGAAGAATTACAAGTGTCTGTTCACAGATGACATAATCTCATTAGAATCCCCCAAAATGATTAAAATTAATATGTGTACCAAAGTCGCAGGATACAAAAGCAACACACAAAAATCAATTGCATTCTGCACATTGACGATGACAAGTCCAAAAGGAAATAAGGAAACTATCACAGCGACAGCAGTATCACAAAGAATAAAAGTAGGATTAATCCCAACCAAGGAGGTGAAAGACTTGTACACTGGAAACCACAAAACTTACTGGAAGGAATTAAGATGAATGGAAAGCCATCCCTGTTTAAGAGCTGGAATACTTAATATTGTAAAATGTCTACCACTGAAGGGATTCAAAAGGTTCTGTAAAATCAGTGGCATTTTTTTGTGAATTAAAGAAAAAAAAATCCTCTAATTTGTACAGAATTTCAAAGGGCCACAAGAGGGGAAGAAAGGTGCAGACTCATCACATCCTGGCCTCAAAACACAAAGATGCAGAAACCAGAATGGTGTGATCCTGGCAGAAAGGCAGACATGGGAATCGCCCAAAAATAAACCCACAAGTACCTGGTCGGCTGATCTGTGGAGAAGGCAACCTGTGAAGAATGGGGCAGGGCCCGGGATGGCAGCCCCTTGGGCCAGCTCTTGGGAGCTCTGGGCCAGGCTGGGCCCTGGAATGACAGCCGGTGTCTAAAAAGCAAACCAGGACAAAAGAAACTGCATGTTCAAAAAACCGCATATGCAAAACAATGAAGTGGATCCTTACTTAAGAGAAATTAACTCTGAATGGATTCAGCACCTGAAATAAAAGACCTGAAACCACAAGACTAGAAGAGAAAGGAGAAACCTTCATTATATTGAGTTGAGCAGTATTTTCTTGGATAGGATCCCAAAAGCACAAGCAACAAAACCAAAACAGTCAACCAAAGGGAAGGGTGATTATGGGATGAGAGAAAATACTTCCTGTGCCAGTCGTCTCATCAACTGGATGTTTAGTGATGTTAAAGAATTCTTTTTCAGGTGAAATGACAATATTACATTGTTGAAAGACTTCTTAGATATCCATTGAACTATTTCAGGTTGAGAATCAGTATGAGGTCAACAGGAAAGTCTAAATTGTCAAAGACTTATTAGAAATCAATACTGAAAGAACAATAACTGTCACAGTGAAATACAAATTTGCACCTTAGCCGGGCATGGTGGCTCACACCTATAATCCCAGCACTCGGGAGGCAGAGACAGGTGGATTGCTGAGTTCGAGGCTTGCCTGTGCTACATAGTGAGCTCAGAGCCAGCCCAAACTACAAAGCGAGACCCTATCTAAAAAAAAAAAAAAAAAAAAAAAAACCACAAATTTGCACCTTCTTTGGAAAAATCATTCTCTGGAAACCCTAGTGGACCTAGGGACTTCGGGACAGGGCCACCACCTACCCTGACAGTTTGTGTTTTACAGTCCCTGCACCCCCCAAGCAACCCCCCCACCCTATGGTGCCCCAGCAGCACTGCACAGGCTTGGGTCACACCTGGGTTTCCAAGAACATACATCTTTAGAACGGACAGAAGAAGCCAAGATTATCCCAGTTTCTACTCAACAGACTCCAAAACTAATTCTGATGAGCAGCTAAAAGAAAATGCCACAGTTAAACTACTATATTCCTAGTCTGGGGAGGAATTTTCTAGCCAACTGGAAAAAGTGCTCCAGAGTTTGATTTTGTATCAGCCATATGGCATTACTTCAGCAATCTATAAAATAGACAGAAGTACTCTGCTTTAAAATAGTTCATTCAAGTACTGGAGACTCAAGTGTGCATTTAGAATTTCGCTTCAGCACATCCATACTGCTGGATGTGGGTGCACACCCATAATCTCAGGAGCCAGGATGCTGGAGTGGGAGGATAGCTGTAAGGCCAGCCTGCGCTACAAAGCAAGACTCTGTCTCAAAAATACCAACAAAACAGCAGCAACAACAAAGAATTACCGCTTTAACCCACTGAATTGTAGATTGTTAGTAGCCATGGTAACTGAGCAACTCTTCTTTCAAGAAAAACACCAAACTGCCGTATAAGAAGATGTTCAGCAGCCGGGCATGGTGGCTCACACCTGTAATCCCAGCACGCGGGAAGCAGAGACAGGAGGATTGCTGAGTTTGAGGCTTGCCTGGGCTACATAGTGAGCTCAGAGCTAGCCTGAACTACAAAGCGAGACCCTGTCTCAAAAAAAAAAAAAAAAAAAAAAAAAAAAAAGATGTTCAGCAAATACTTGTGCAAGGAAGTAAACATTCCTTGGTTTGCTTTCTAAAGAATCTTAGAGCTGGATGGGATTTTTGGAAAAGCTGAACCAATCATTTTTGTCTCTATTTTGTTTTTTTGAGACAAATGCCCGTCCAGGTAGGACCGGTGTAGGTGAGCTTTCCATCACCGGCACCCTTGTTCCTGCACCCTGTGAAAACACTGAAGGCCACAGTGCCTTTGCTCGCCTGTGACGCAGTGGTGCCTGGTACTCCAGGGAGCGCTTCACCTCGGCGCACGCGTAGGGCTAACTCCTGGAGGGGCGCCTAGGAACCTTTCGTGCGTCGGCTCCCAGCCGCTGAACGCCGCTTCCGTCCGGTAGATTTTGCCTGGTGCACCGGGAGGCGGGGCCCAGGGGACAAGATGGAGTTGCTACAGGTCTGGCAGCGCGGGGTGCGGCAGGTCACTGGTCATGGTGGCCTCCGTGGCCTTCTGCGAGTTTTCTTCAGGTAGGCGTCTGGATGGACCTGCGCCTCTGGTTCTGGAAAGCGACCTGGGTTTGGGTCACCTTGGAGACTCCTGGGTTGTTGTCAAGGACACCGGGGCAGCGTCTGTCTGTCTTGCCTTCCCGGGAGTCTCCGCCCGGCCACCTCAGCCCAGCCCCGAGCCCTCTCCAGAGCCGCACTGGCTGGCACTGGCGCGGTGACCTTGGGCGCGTCTCCCTGCTCCGACCGGCCCGCCCCTGGCAGGCCAGGCGCTGGGCGCCCTGCGCGCCGCCTCAGCTGCGGCGAACAGCAGCAGCAGCCGCTGTGCGCAGCCTGACTAGGCGCCAGAGTGCTGTGACCGCGCCAGGACCTGGAAGCCGATGGAGCACCTTAACTTCCTGACTCCAAGGAATTGTGCGTAAATAAAAGTAGTCCTTAGGGCCAGCCTGAACTACAAAGCGAAACCTTGTCTCAAAAAAAAAAAAAAAAAAAGTAGTCCTGTAATTTTGAAGATTGCATTTACATTTATAGTGCAGTTTGAAGCACATCAGTTGGGTAAGTTTATTTTTGCCATTCCTGTCTGATGCTACTGGGGGACGTGGTGATAAGAAGAATTGTAGAGTTCTTAACCCGAAAGCTGATTCTTAAATGTCAAGTGCTTATAACCTGGAGGTGACGGCTGGAAATTCCCTTACAGCCAGGGACCATTGCGGCCAGCATCTCATTTTTCTAGTAGTTTCAGCGGCATTTGTCCCTGAAAGTTGGTGTTGTCATCCTATTTCTGTTTGTATTTTGAACAGCGAATCATTCTGACATGCGTGTTTTCTTTTGGAAATTTACAGGACAAATGATGTGAAGGTCGGTACGTTGGTGGGAGAAGACAAATACGGCAACAAATACTATGAGGACAAGAAGCAATTTTTTGGTGAGTGCGGTACTTTTGGTGAGGATGATTGAATTGGGTTGGGATTTGATAAGAGTGTGTTTCATACTATATAGATTTTATAAAGACCTTGAGAAGGATGAGAAAGTTGTAGAAAAACAGAAAAAGATAATTCGAGACAGAGACTCACTAAGTCCCTAATACACAAGGATCGAGCTGCCAGTAGTGGCCCAAGTTTATAATTCATAGTACTCAAGAAGTTGAGGCAGGAATATCACCATGAGTTCGAGGCCAATCTGAACTACACAGTGAAACTTTGTCTCTAAACATAAGAAAGCAATTTAAAAAATTTTTAAAGAATCAAATGTTGAAGGTGAGGTGGGAAATTTAGAGATTTATTTTGAGACAAGGTTTGGCTAAATTCTGCAGGCTGGGCTTGAACTTGCAGCTCTCCTACCTCAGCCTGTCAAGTAACTGGGATTACAGGTGTGCAGCACTCTGCGTGACATCGTCCATTTTTACCAGATGCAGAAATAGAGGCTTATACAGTGTGCGTACTATCCAGTGATATCAGTACAATGATAGTAAATGACAAAGCCTTGATGGAAGCCTAGGTGTTTGCCCAGTGTAGGAATCCAGTAAAAACAGTTCTGTGATGAGGATGGTGGCACATGGCTGTAATCATAGCACTCAGGAAGCCAAGGCAGGAGGATCACCAGGAGTTTGAGGTCAGCCTAGGCTACCTAGTGAATTCAAGGGCAGTCTAAACTACATTCATAGCAAGACCCTGTCTCAAAAAAATAAACTAAAAGAAAGAAAAATGTTTTGTAGATGGCGGTTATGCCTCTAACAATTCCAAATATTTGGTTAAAAAATGTATCTATAGTATTTTGCTGATGAGTCACCCAATTTAGCTAGCCTACTTTATAATGTTTGCGTATTATATATAATTCACAGACATCCAGAAGGATGAGAGGCGGTTCTCTTAACATATTTATATGTAAACAAGTGAAGTGTGATTCTCAGAATATGATCCCATCCTACTTCAGTAAGAGCATTTTCTGTGCTGAACAGCTGAGTAGCTGGAACACAATTGCCTGTCTTCTCGACCCTGTGCTTTGCAGGGTGCTGGGGGCCGAGCCCCACCCTCCTGGCCAAGACCCTGCTGGGGTAACAGTTTGTGGTGTCTCTGCCGCACACAGGGTTTGCCTTCGTATCTACCCCTAGGTGCTTAGTCCTCTAACTTTGCTCCATGTAGGAGCATGTAAAATTCTTAAAAGGTGACAGCTGTTATATATTGTTGCTTTAAAAAAAAAAAAAAGACGTTTTTAATTTCATGACATCTTTCTGCCAGGCCGTCACCGATGGGTTATGTACACCACTGAAATGAATGGCAAAAACACTTTCTGGGATATGGATGGAAGTATGGTCCCACCTGAGTGGTAAGCTCACACTTGATTGCATCTGACTTGGGAGAGTTTACTTCATTGCACAGGTGTTTGCTGAACATCCTCTTATATGGCAGATTGGTGTTTTTCCTGAAAGAAGAGTTGCTCAGTTACCATGGCTACATAACAGGTTAATCTAAAATTTAGTGGGTTAAAGCAGTAATTCTTTGTTGTTGCTGCTGTTTTGTTGGTATTTTTGAGACAGAGTCTTGCTTTGTAGCGCAGGCTGGCCTTGAATTTACAGCTGTCCTCCCATCCAGCCTCCTGGGATTACGGGTGTACACCCACATCCAGCAGTATGGATGTGCTGAAGCGAAATTCTAAATGCACTTACTTGAGTCTCCAGTACTTGAATGAACTATTTTAAAGCAGAGTATTTCTGTCTGTTTTATAGATTGCTGAAGTAATGCCATATGGCTGATATAAAATCAAACTCTGGAGCACTTTTTCTAGTTGGTCTAGAAAATTCCTCCCCAGACTAGGAATATAGTAGTTTAACTGTGGCATTTTCTTTTAGCTGCTCATCAGAATTAGTTTTGGAGTCTGTTGAGTAGAAACTGGGATAATCTTGGCTTCTTCTGTCCATTCTAAAGATGTATGTTCTTGGAAACCCAGGTGTGACCCAAGCCTATGCAGTGCTGCTGGGGCGCCATAGGGTGGGGGGGTTGCTTGGGGGGTGCAGGGACTGTAAAACACAAACTGTCAGGGTAGGTGGTGGCCCTGTCCCGAAGTCCCTAGGTCCACTAGGGTTTCCAGAGAGTGATTTTTCCAAAGAAGGTGCAAATTTGTATTTCACTGTGACAGTTATTATTTTTTCAGTATTGATTTCTAAAAAATCTTTGACAAGTTATTAGTACTTTCCACCATGATGGAAAGGTTCTATAATTATATAAGAGGTAGCCCAGAGCACTTTACAGTGTGGATAACACAACGGAGGAAACCAATTTTTATTTATTTAAATTAAACAGGACACTTGTCTGAGCAGAACAGTTTCTAAAAATACTTTAATGTTTAAGCAGTGCATGTAAGGTGTCACAGACAAGCAGTTTTTAAGCTGCTCTACTACTTGGACTGATTAGGAGCATTTTGATATCATCACATAATGGACTGGTCCTAATTGAACCCAGGTTCTTTGCTCTGAGCTACATTCTCAGCCCTTCTTAAAACTGTTTTATTTTGATTCAGAGTCTCACTAAGTCACTGAGTTGCCCAGGCTGTACTCCATCCTGTGATCCTCCTGCCTTGGCTTCCCAGAGTGCTGGAATTACAAGCATGTGTCACTACACCTGGCTTGTACTATTTTAAATGGGGTATAACAATCTGTGGTTCTACTAAGGTCTGAGGGGCTGTGACTTTAAGCTTAGCGTCACCACTGGTGAAGGGGACCTTTGTCAGTACTCTTGAGACCACAGTCTGAAATTAGAACATAGGCTTTAGAACCGAGGATGACACTAGATTGGGCTCAGCAAACCATGGAGAGTCAGGGCACTGTTGATACAGAGGGGAGGGGAGGGGAGGGGAGACTTCTTTGAATAAGCTGTGTTCCCCAGGAAAAGGGGAACATTGTTGCAAAGGCAGAGGGAGCCATGGATGGAAAAACCTTGTGTGTGTCCACTATGTTGTGAGGCCTTTTGAAGGAACAGAAGAGCAGGAACTAACTGGGCTGGTTTGGCTGGAGTGCAGCTGGCCTAGCACATGTAGACCAGCGATGGCAAACCTTCCAGAGATGAGTGTGCAGACTGCCAAAACCCACTTATTTATTGCGGTGCCAATACTACAATTAAACCTGAATACTGAAGTTTTAGTTTAGAAAAAACAACTTGTATATCAACATCATTTGTCTTAAGAGAAAACAAATAACACATTTGCCATAGGTTCGTCACCATGATGTAGATTCTATAAGCCATGATAAACACTTTGGCTTTTTCCTAATGTTCTTTGCAAGTTTCCAGAAGGGATGGTAGGTTATGATCTGGTTTACCTTTTTCCTTTTATTTTGGAATAATCCTAGATTTTCAGAGCTATTACAGGTATTTGAATAGCTAATGAAAATTACTGAAGTGACACCCCATCATTCCTAAGTACTGAGGAATATGGTTCCTAAGAGAAGACACTCTCCTATAGGACCTCAGTTTAATCACCAGGAGATTAACAGTGATGGTTCCACACGGGAAAGGCACCATTTTATCTCTACCTTCTTTGGGGTCCTGGGCTGGCCAGAGAATTAAAGTGACATAGTACACATCAACTGGAGAAAAACACACATATTTATTTCATGGTGTGAGTGCCATGTACACACATACACACACACTGTGCTGGGAATCAAACCCAGGCCTCACGCCACTGAGCTGCACCCTGGCCCTGTCTAGTATGATTTTTACAGGACACAGGACCCCTTAGAAGTACATGAAGATTCATGAAGACACACTTAGGTACTGACGTGCTGTCAGCTGTGCATTGCTGTAACAAAATACCTAGATAATTAACTTACAAAGGCAAAGTTCATTCAGGTCCACGGGTAGTGATTCTGGTCCCTGCTTGGGTCCCTACTCTGGGTCTGTGGTGAGGTAGCGCTGCATGGCAGAGCACATGGTTCAGAAAAACACTCACTGCTGTCGGGAGAGGGAGGGAAGGGACTGGATGACTGAAAGGCCCCCTGTGAGACCACAGCTCTCAGGTTCCACCACCTTCCATAGTGTCACCCTGGGGCTCAAGCTTTTGTGGGACATTCAGGATGTAGACTGCAGGGATAGGACACAGAAGCGAGGGCGGGAGACAAGGCAGGGGAGTGACTAGGAAGATGGGCTCATTAAAAAGTGTTGTCCGTGTGATTTCCCTCAATCACCTAACCGCACTTGATAAGCACGATCCTTTCCTGCTGGTAGAGAGAGGATATTTTTCCCATGAAATTTCATCACCTGCTTTTAAGAAAGCGAAGGAGGATCAGAGTACTATTGTGCCTGCTGTTTCTCAAGTGCCTGTAGCTCAGAACTGTCAGGGAGCCTCGGCAGTATATTGTGGGGGCATGATGCAGTCTCCTTCCGCCTCTGCCCTTAACCTGCAGGCCCTGTTCAAGATTTAGCATTTGTCAGAACAGGGTCATTCACGGTCAGACAATTAACCATGCATTTTATGTCAGCCTTGAGGCTCTCGTTTCCTTTGCCCTGAGTTGTTCTTTATTGGTTTTTGTGACCTTGATCCTCTTGAAAATGACATGGCAGTTGTGTTACAGAATGACCCCTCAGTGTGGGTTGGTTGGCTGTTTGTTTCCGCATGATTAGGAACAGACTATGCGTTTTGGGCGGGAATGTCACAGAAGCAAAGTGGCACCCAGTTTTGATTTGTCAATTTCTATTACTTGGAGGATGTCTGTCAGATTTTTTCCATTCTAAAGTTAATTCATTTTCCCTTTGCTATTAGTTAGCATTTTGTGCAGAGATACATTAAAGTTTATATATTCCATTACTTATCAGACTTTTAATCTGTGCATTTATTTATATCTGTGCATAGTCCATTACTGTAATTAGGCCTGTCCTGGCGGGGTGGGTCTTGAGGATTGAATTTAGGGCTTTCACACTCAGCTGTATCCCCAGTCCTTTTTAAATTTTTTT
Source organism: Thryonomys swinderianus (assembly GCA_004025085.1). NCBI lineage: Eukaryota > Metazoa > Chordata > Mammalia > Rodentia > Thryonomyidae > Thryonomys > Thryonomys swinderianus. Next base: position 41,928 of record PVIC010002362.1, read on the forward strand.
AATTGCATTTTTTATTGGTACAATTTGCATACATCTCACACTCACACATAACATTGGGGAATTTGTACCAATATATGACACAGTAAATTCTCATTTTTACCCATATCCCCACCCCCTATATACATGCTCTTTTATTTTCTTTCAGAATCATATTTATTCCTTCTCCTCATTACATCCCCACACCAAATTTCCTTTGGAAATTTCCCATTCTGAAAAGATTGTCATACTACTAGAGCTAATTTGCATCTACCGGTGCTCATATCAATGAGAAGATCTGGTATTTGCTTATCTGTGCTCTATTGATTTCACTCCTTAGCGTGTCCTCCAGGTGCATCCATTTGCACATAAATGAATCAATCTTGTCATTCTTTATGGCAGAATAGTACTCCATTTTATTAAAAAACCACATCTTTTTTATCCAGTCTCCAGTTGATGGGCATTTGGGTTGTTTCCAAGATTGAGCTATCACGAACTGAGCTGCTATGACAAGGGTGTACATCTGTCTTTCCACTGTGATTTTCTAAGTTCTTTTAGGTATATTCCTAACAGGGGGATGGCAGGGTCAAATGGGACCCCTAGTCCTAGTTTTCTGAGAAATCTCCACACATATCTCCACAATGGTTGCACAAGTCTGCAATCTAACCAACAGTGGAGAAGGGTTCCTTTCTCCCCACAGCCCCGCCAGCATTTATTGTTGGTTGATTTTGTAATAGTGGCCATTCTTTGTGGAGTGAGATGAAATCTCAGTGTTGTTTTCATTTGCATCTCTCGAATGACCAGTGATGTTGAACATTTCTTCATATGTTTCTTGGCTGCTTTGACTTCTGCCTCTGAGAAGTGTCTGTTCATTTCAGATGCCCTAAAATTTTTATTTTGAAACAAGGTCTCTCTAAGTTGCCCAGGCTGGTGTCAAACTTGGGGATCCTCCTGCTTCAGCCTCCCAGGAAGCTGGGATTATAGGTGTGCATCACCACACCTCTCTTACAACTAGTTTTCTTTTGCTGCTCAAATTGAGTTTAGTTTGATTGTGAGAGCTCATTCAAATTGCATTTAGAGTCCACAGAAAATATCCCACGGAAAGCTTTCTTGCTTTCTGACATAAGGTGTTCCGGGTTCATTTTCTAATTTTCCCATCTCAGTCTTGACAGCAGCCATTTGTCAAAGAGTCCCATGATTGCTTGTTTTTGTGAGGTGGCGTGGAAAGTGGTATTTGAACTGTAAAAGGTCAGTGCACACTTTGTCCAGCACTGTCAGAGCTCAGTCATGTAGACCCAATTGGGCCAAGTGAGGGGCCTGTATAGGCAGCCCTTATACTGCCTGCACTTAGGTATTGCTTGGGTTGGTCAGTCAGTTTGTTTTGTTTGTGTACTGGAGATTGGACCCAGGACACATAAAGGTACATCCCATCCTTTTTTATTTTGAGACAGGATCTTGGTAAATTGCCCAGGGTAATTCCAAACTTGCAAACTACCCCCCTGTGCTAGTCCATTAGCTGAGATTACATGTGTGCACCCTGGCGCCAAGTTAGATACTGCATTTTCATGCATTGAAGTTTGTGTCAATGCTGTATCTGCCCAGTCTTTTGGTGTCATTTCTCCAGCAGCAAGTGTTCCCTTCATGCCTCCTTGTCATATTTTGGTGACTGTTGCAATGTATCAAACTTTTTCATTATTAGTACATGTGTCATGGTGACCTCCATGTAACTATTGTAATTGTCTTGGGTTGCCCTGCCAAGATCTGACAGCAAACATAATGGATAAATGTGTGTTCTGACTGCCCCTGGCCACCTGGATTCTTGTGACAAAATCATAATGAAATTCAGCCAGTTTTTGGCCCTGCAGTGGCCTCCCAAGTGTTTAAGCTAAAGGAAGAATCACATGTTCACTTCAGATCTGAAGCTGGAGGTGATTCAGCTTAGTGAGAAAGGCCCCTCTTGGTGAGTAGGCCGAAAGCTGGGCTTCCTGGGGTAGTTAGCTAAGATGTAAATGCAAAGGGAAGGAATCTGGAAGTGCTGATCCAGTGGACACATGAGTGGTAAGAAAGTGAAAAAAGGAGGAAGTTTGAGCACCTGGATAGAGCATCAAGTGTGACAAATATCCTCAAGCAAGTCCTAATCCAGAGAAAGACCCTCATCAAATTTTCTGAAGGGACCAAGGCAAGAAAGTTGCAGAGGAGGAATTGCAAGCTAGAAAACAAGCTTGTTCAGGAGATTTAAATCAAGAAGTGGTCCCCATGGTACCTGGGGTGAGGGGACACTGAGATGATAACACAGTGCTCTGTTAAACTGTGGGCCTCCCATTGTGGATGAACTGGCCTTACTTAGGAAGACATCTTCTGAGACTTGCATGGCTAGAGAGAAGTCAGTGCTTGCTTCACAAGACAGACTGACCTGAAGATGAAGCCAGTGATCCTTTACCATCCTGAAGCCCTGCCAGCCTCTAGAGTTACCCTACAGTCTGCTCTGCCTATGCTTTGCGAGCCGAACAGAAGGGCCTGATAGTACATCTGCTTAAAACGTGTGTTGAATATTTTAATTTCACTTTTGAGACCTACTGCACAGAAGGAAAGATTTCCTTTCAGAATCTGACTGCTCCTCAGCACTGTGTAAGGTCAATCTGGCTGATGGAGATGTACAGGGGCATTTGTGCGGTTTTCCTGTGGCTAACACTCTCCTGTCTGCAGTGCATGGGTCAGGGAGTGATAGTGATTGTAGCTCTTGGATCTGACTATTTAGGAAATGTGCCTTGTCAGGTTGTGAACTTTGAGGGTCTGGGCACCCTGAACGTCATTGTAGATCCTGCTCAGAACACTTGTGATTCACAGGAGGTAAAAATACCAACATTAGCAGGAGTTTGGAAGGAGTTGATGCTGTCCATCATGAATGACTTTAGGAGTTCAAGGCTTCAGTGGAGGGATTGACTGAAGATGTGGTAGGAACAGGAAAGGAACTAGGATCAACAGTGGAGCCCAAGGATGTGACTGGATTGTATCAGCCTCATGATAAGACTTGAAAGAGATAATAAGGTTAAGGACTCACACCTGTAATCTCAACATTTGGGAGGCTGAGGCAGGAGCTTTTTTTTTTTTTGAGACAGGGTCCCGTTTTGTAGTTCAGGCTGGCCCTGAGCTCACTATGTAGCCCAGGCAAGCCTTGAACTCAGCAATCCTCCTGTCTCTGCCTCCTGTGTGCTGGCATGAGCCTCCTGATTACAGGCGTGAGCCACTGTGCCCAGCGAGGCAGGAGCTGTTAAGTTCAAGATTAGACTGAGCAATTCATCTCAAAACAGAAACATTTAAAAATGGAGGTCTTTCCTATGAATGAGCTGGAACCTATTGGTGAAGACGTTGAAATGACAGCAAAATACATGGATGTTACATCAGTGGTACCCAGAGTTTTTGAAGACTGGAAGTTGTTCTGCTGTAGGTAAAATGCTGTCAGATAGCATCGGCTGCTACAGAGAAATCTTCATCAGAGCCAATCAAGGCAGCAGACTTCACTGTTTTATTTGAATAAATTGCCAGGGTTGAGTGTTTATCTCAGTGGCAGAGTGTGAGTTTAACCTATGTGAGTCCCTCAGTTCAGTCCTCAGCAGAGAAAGAAGTGGGGTGGGGTCCTGGATGGCAAGACAGGAAGGAGGAAATAGCCATAGCCACCCCAACCTTTACCCTGGTCAGCAATAAAATATACATCTTCTGGCCATGCTGTTGCACATTTAATAAAGGATAGTGTACACATAACTTTTGTATGCACTGGGAAACCAAAACATTTGTTTCATTTGCTTTATTATAATGCTTGCTTTATTGCAATTATTGCTTTATTGCAGTGGTCTGGAACTGAACCCCAACAACTGTAAGGTATATTCCTATAATGATTTATGTGTCCACACCAATACCACTCCTTCAAGTTCAATACCACAAGTTAACATTCTAGTTTTCACCCCTCCCATATTTGTATATTTTTTGTTTGATTTTTGAGACAGGGTCTCCTTATGTAGTTTGGGCTGATCTTGAACTCATCATGTAGCCAGGCTGGCCCTGAACTCAAAGCAGTTCTTCTGTCTCTGCCTCCTAATGCTAAGATTATAGGTGTGTGCTGCCATGCCTTGCTAATGGTTCTTTTATTTTAAAAGTTGGTTAATTTTTTTTATCATACTGGGGATTGAACCCAGGACTTTCACATCAAGCTATATCACCAAACTTTTTATTTTTAATTTTGAGACAAGGTCTCACTAACTTGCCCAGGTGAGACTCCCACTTGCCATTCTCCTGCCTCAGCTTCCCACAATGTTAGGATTACAGTGTGCACAACCATACCCAGCTTTCTCATTTAGCTCTATACTCCCACTACTACGCTGTAGAATATTAGAACTTATTTCTCTTGTCTAAGTATATTTTGGTAGCTGCTATCTGGCCTCCCTCTCTTTTCCTTTTTGCCTTCCTAAGCACTGTTAACCACTCTTCTGTTTTCTACTTATATGAAATCAACTGTTTTATCTTCTGTGACTGGCTTTCATCCCTTAACAAGATGAGTCCAGGATGGTGCTTGAACCCAGGGCCTTGCCTAGGCTCAGCAGGCACTGTCTTCTGTGTAGAGCCCAGCTCTTAGTACGTCTTCTGATTCCCTCCAGAAGTGATGGGGTTTCAATCCTTGCTCAAGGTTGAGCTGTGTCCTATGATGTGATGGTCCACTTGTTCTGGGTCCACCTATAGACAGTGTTGTTGGTTTCCTGTGGCCCTTGGGAACAGGCCACAGTGAACAGGGAGTGAACAGTGGGATCTTTTTGATACCCTGACTCATTTTCCTGCACTCTGCTTGCCTGTGGGACTGCTGGGCATAACACAGTTTGGGTTTTTAGTTGTGTACGTGTAGCAGCAGAGCAGAGCTCCCCAGTGCTATAGCCAAGTGTTACAGCTCAGTGTCACAGACAAATGCCACAGCTCTGAGGCACAACTTAGTGTTAAAGCTCAGGACTGCAGTTCTGGATCATAGCTATCAATATCTGAAGTCTTGCCGGGCGTGGTGGCTCATGCCTGTAATCCCAGCACTCGAGAGGTAGAGACAGGAGGATTGCTGAGTTGGAGGCTTGCCTGGGCTACATAGTGAGCTCAGAGCCAGCCTGAACTACAAAGCGAGACCCTGTCTCAAAAAAAAAAAAAAAAAATTGAAGTCTCAAGAATCCTATGGTCACTCAAAGAGAAAAACTTTTATGTCCCAACAGGCTCAGAGGAGTCTGAGCACTCTGCCAGAAATGAGAGCCTCCTTATATAGAGATCTACAGGGTTGGTAAGGATGCTCACTGAAGGGGAGGTGGAGGTTAATAGAACATTCCTGTGAGGTCACCAACCATTTTGATACATTGGGCAGAAGCCCAGAAACACAAACTCTTAAATTTCCAAAACAAAACATTCTGTAAAAAAACAAAACAAAACAAAACAAAATGGAAGCAAGGTTCTCTATCACAGGACCTCTATACTGTCTTCCATGATGGCTGTCCTGCTATACACACCCACCAGCAGCATGAGACATTTCCCTTTCCTTCATTTCACCAGCTTCTGTTGTTTTGTTGTCTTTTTTATCAAAGCCGTATAATGGGGTCAGCCAATATCTCATTTTGATTTTGATTTTGATTTGCATTTCCCAGGTGATCAATGATGAATATCCCTTTCTTCCTACATCAGTGGCCAGTTCTGTGTCTATATGGGAAATGTCTGTTTGAATTTTCAGATTGGATTATCTGGTTTTTGCTGTTGAATTTTCTGAATTCCTTATAAACATCGTGTAGGACAGTTACTGAGACCTTAGGTTAACTTACTTAGAGATAGGGTCTTGCTAAGTTGGCTTTGAACTTGTGGTCCTGCAGAACCTTCTGAGTGGTTGGGATTACAGGTACATGCTGCCATCATGCCCAGCTAGGATCAAGCTCATGACCTTGCACTTGCGAGGCAGGCGCTGGAACCACTGAGCTACATCCCCCATGGCCTTTGCTTCTTTGAATCTCCCAGCGGCCAGCAGGGCAGGGTTAGGTCCACCAATGTATAAAACATCTTCAATGAGTAGTGGAGCTGCTGGCAGAGCCAAACAAAGCACTCTACTTATGAACTGTTCATTCACAAATGTTGAAACTAGTACATTATGTACCACTGGGCTCATGTGTGTGCTGTGGTGAGTGAATGCAGTAGATCCTCAGGTAGGACCAACTGGACATAAAAATATCTTGGGTTAATTAGGTTAATGGAAGATTCATCTGCCTCTTGTTATCCCAGGTGAACATCCAGATGTCAGCTTTACTGACTTATAACCAACTTGAGTTACAGCCAGCCCTCGGAACTGATTGAGTTCTAAGTCAAGGGTCCCCAGTATGTGGTCCTTGTTCTCTGAATTTGTAGTTACTAAATGAGCATTAGCTAGTAGAACACGTACTGTGCTGTTGGGCCACAGCCCATCTATGGAACTATTTAAGTAGATAACATACACCATTTGTACTACTTTTGTTCACTCTGTTTTAAGTTAACTAATTGGTCCCATCTAAACAGTACTGCCCAAACATTTTTTGTCTTTGTTACAGCAGTTCACCTGTGCAGAGAATTAGGGACATAAAGACCAAGAAAATAGGCTGGGCATGGTAGCACACACCTGTCATCCCAGCACTCCAGAGGCTAATGCAAGAGGATCACAGTGAGTGCCAGGGGCAAGGCCATCCTGGACTACATAGTGAGACCCTATCTCAAAAAACCAAAACAAACCCATAAATAACATTACATTATACTTGAAAAGATGAAGAGTGTTTGGATATACAGTGATAGAAAAGTTGAACCATTTCATGTGTGACATTATAAAATTATTGTTTTCACTTGCAGTAGGAAAATAAAGGCATACTTTTGTGCTCTAAAATTTTGGAACATTAAATTCCTTTGAATCAAGTTTTAAAACAATAAAATGGCTGGCTTAAATATTTTACTGCATAGCTACTGTCTGCCCACTTGGTGGCACCTTCTGTTCATTTCTGTGTACCCAGTCTTTTCTCAGTGTAATGTACTAGTCTGTCTTTGTAGTTGATTTCTTTTACTAAAATTAGTTAATTATTCAAGAAATACATTCATTCTTTTAAAAATAATAATATATATGCAGACCCTCCCCCTTCTTTTCAGAACAGAAAATACTTTTCTTCCTAAGGTTCTTCCAGGGTCAGGGTGAGACTGCTAAATGTTTTTGCTCTTGTGAGGTTAATGTACTTAGGACACCCAGCGCCATCATGTTTTGATGTGTTCTAGGGGCTTTTGTAGAGAAGGGTGCCTGTGGAGGTGACAGGCTCCAGGGTGAATCAAGGTGCTGGCTTTGCTGCTCAGTACAGCAACTGCAATGGCAAAGCTGTTGACAGACGCAGGAAAAGAAGGTCAGGGGGGAGGGGAGTGGGAAGGGAGTGGACAGCCTCCCTTTGAACAGTGCAATCCCCACATCTGCTGGAGGATGAACACCAGTGTCAGTGAGTAAGTGGATGTCTCCGTCTGAAGCTGGGGTACAGCTTGTATTAGCAGAGAAGGAGAAGTAACAAGGCAAGAGGAAAGAAAGGACAGAAGGGAAGGCTGGCTGTACCGATAGCCGGAGGCCGAGTAGGGAGTACGGAGAGGCGTCTGTGTCATGCTGGGTTCATTGCATGTATCAGAAACGTGGGGACTAGGCTGGAGTGCAGTGGTCGCATGGTTGTCTAGCATGCACAAGGCCATGGGTTCAGTCCCCAGCACCATGAGAAAACACTTGCATTTATGGAAAGATCAAGAGTGTATGGGGAGCTGAGGATGTAGCTCAGCCATAATGCACCCACCTGGCAAGCACAAGATCTTGAATTCAATCACCTGTACCAACAAAAGAATTATAAAGTTTCTCTGCTCAGAACTCACAGCGGCTTCCACTACTGAGACTGAATTCCCAAGCCCTTCCTTGGCCCCTGAAGCCCCAGCCGAGTGAGCAGAGCCCTTCCCAGCTGGCCCTGCTCCACAGCATGGTCACCTAGGCTCTTGCCTTGCTCGGACCTCACCACTTTGCTTGGCTTGCTGGGCTCTCCAGTTTGGGTGCGGCTGCCACAGTGCTCCCAGACTGCTCAGAGCCATCTGCCTGCTGCCTCATGTCCCCTTCTCCAGATCTTTTCCTTGTACCACTTCCCTGCCTCTGCCAGTGTTCTGTTATGTATTCCGTAATTCATTGTTTCTTTCTCCAGCTGCCGCGCTAGACCTGTGCCCAGCACACAGTACTATACCTGCCCTGCGACTAGCTGGTGAATGAGCGATAGAGACACAGGTGTTTTACTCAGAATGACCGTTGTCTTTTTCCTCTTGATATATTTGCTCTATCTAGCCTTTTTCAGTGTGCCACTTACTCAAAATGCTTGGCACTAGAAAGGTTTCTATTTTTAGAAATTTTCCAGATTTTGGAGTATCTGCATAGATTTTACAGGTTGAGCATCCATCCTTAAATCTGAAGTTGTTCAAAATCTGAAACTTCTGGGGCATTGTATTGGTACTAAAAAAGTTTCAGGCCAGAGATTTAGCTCAGTGGTACTGGCACCTGCCTAGCAAGCACAAAGTCCCTGGTTCAATCTCTAGTAACCACATATAACAATACTGAGCATGGTCACTCACTCCCACCAGCAATCAGTGCCTCATACTGCAGTGCCGGGTGTGGTGGCTCACATTTGTAATCCCAGCATTCTAGAGGCAGAGGCAGGAGGATTGTTGAGTTTGAGGCTTGCCTGGGCTACATAGTGAGCTCAGACCAGACTGAACTACAAAGCAAGACCCTGTCTCAAAAAAAAAAAAAAAGTTTTGTATTTTAGAGCATTTTGGACTTCACATTTTCAGATTAGGGAATTCAACCTTTAGTAGACACTGCATAAAATGCTCCCTGAATTTGATCAGTGTCTCTTGATACAGTGGATTGCAGGATTCTTTTCAAAATACACCCTTCTTAGCATGTATTTTCTATTCTAGAAAATCAGAATATTAAACTGTTTTAAGGAACTAAAAACTACATGGTTATATAGATTGTCTCACATGACATTTCTGTGTAACTCTCTTCTGTTTAGATGTGTTCGTTATAAAAAGACAAGATTGTTTTCTTTCTTTTGCGGTATTGGGGATTGAATTTGGGCCCTTGTGGTTGCCAGGTAGGCGCAGTACCACTTGAGCTAAATCCCAGCCCCAAGATTGTTTTCATTTTAAATTCAGTTTTAAGATGTTTCATTTCCTATTAGCACTTTATTTAAGATTAGTTATAACTTTTTTTTTGAGACAGGGTCTTGCTTTGTAGTTCAGGCTGGCCCTGAGCTCACTATGTAGCCCAGGCAAGCCTCGAACTCAGCAATCCTCCCGTCTCTGCCTCCCGAGTGCCGGGATGACAGGCATGAGCCACCACGCCCAGCCTCATTTCTTTTTTTTAATGGTGCTGGAGATTGAACCTCGAGCTATAAATATGCTAAGAAAGCACCCTGCCTCATCCTGCAGGTAAAATTCTTACATGCAGCATAATTATGAAGTTTTTAAATACTGATTGCCAAATTGTCCTTTAAAAAAGTTACACTAATTTACAGTCTCACAGTACATGTATTCTGCAGTATATGACTGTTGATGTCTCTTTAACTTTACCAATATTATGTTGTTTAGAAAAATACTTGCTACCCATCTTAGCAAGCAAAAAGTATATCTTGTTTGGTTTCATGCTGGATATTGAAACCAAGGTCTTTTCCATGCCATGTATAACCTCTACCACTGAGAAATACCCCCAGTGCCTATCTTGTTTTAATTTCTCTAACTTTTTTGTTTACTATTTAATTCTTTTCTTTTGCCGCTCATCTTGATATCTTTTGTCCAATTTTCTATTGGGTGTTCAACATTTTCTTTCTCATTCATTCTTTTTTTTTGAGACAGGGTCTCACTTTGTAGTTCAGGCTGGCCCTGAGCTCACTGTATAGCCCAGGCAAGCCTCGAACTCAGCAATCCTCCTGTCTCTGCCTCCCGAGTGCTGGGATGACAGGCGTGAGCCACCACACCCAGCATTGTGGTATGTGGTATTGATGGTTTGTGGGCATGAGTCATCACGCCCAGCATTCTATGTGGTTACCGGGATCACACTCAGGACCTTGTGCTTGCAAGGCAGCCACCGGAACCACTGAGCTAAATCTCCGGCCCTCTCGTTCATTCTTTTATCATTTTCATTTCTTTTAGCCTTTAATCTTGTTTTCATGTTTTGTTGATTAATTTATTTACCTACTTTTATACCAGTCTTACTGTGTGTGCCAGTTTTACTATGTGTGTAGGCCAGGCTGATCTTGAATTTGCAAAGATCTTTTTGCCTTTGCCTCCTGCGTGCTGAGATTACAGGTGTGTGCCATCATACCCAGCTCGTTTGCATGTTTTAGAACAGAAATATTTCAAACTTTATATAGTAAAATCTATCAGCTTTTCAAAATGGCTTTTTAACTTTTTTTTTTTTTGAGACAGGGTCTCACTTTGTAGTTCAGGCTGGCCCTGAGCTCACTGTGGTGCCCAGGCAAGACACCGCGAACTCAGCAATCCTCCTGTCTCTGCCTCCTGAGTGCTGGGATTACAGGCGTGAGCCACCACGCCCGGCACTGTGGTATGCCAGGTGGGCGTGAGTCTCCACGCCCACATTGTTGTGGGTGGTTACCCGGGATGGAACTCAGGACCTTGGGCTTGTGAGGCAGGCGCTGGAACCACTGAGCTAAATCTCCTGCCCCAGAAGCTTTCTTTCTTAATAAACTTTTCCTGCTCTTAATGACAACAATAACAGAAAGATCAAAAGGATTTGAGATTGAGATGTAGCTCTGCCTGAAGGCCCTGAATCAATCTCCAGTACCTGGGGTAGGGGTGGGGCAGAATCTGAAATGTATTTGACGTGTGACTTGGGGGATCTAACTTAATTTTATTTTTTACAAAAAATTTACCCTTGAAAAATGTTTAGTTTCCTCAGTGATTTTAAAATACCCTCATTACCTTATGCGTGCTTTAGTCTACTTAAGGGGTTTTATTCTGCTTTTTTGTCCTTTTGTTGATTTTAATACTGGAATGCTTGAGATTTCATTTACTGTCTGGTAGTGTCAGCCTTCCTGACTGTTACAAGTTTTCAGAATTTCTTTGGATAGACTCCAGCCAGATGCTTAGAATTATGTCATCAAACTCTGAGGAAGAATCCCACTGGGATTTTGATTCAGATTGCATTTAATTAAATAACTACATGCTAACAAGATTTGAGTTGGCCATCTTGTAATGAGCTATATTTGGTTTCTTAATTTGTTAAATTTATCCCATCCTGTGGTTGAATAGATTTGGTAGGCAGGATTACAGTAATTATGATTTAATATCTTTGTTTCAATTATTTTGATACAACTTTAATATATTTAAATACTTTTTCCAAAAATTTTACATATTTTCATTAGAAACATTATTTTTATATTTATAAATACTTTTTTCCAGTCTCCTTATTTGCAGTCTCACTGAATTTACCAAGTTTTAGTAATTTTCTGTTTTATCCTTTAAAGACAGTAATAGTGGTATAGACCAAAATGGGCCTAATGCCAACCACATCCGTTTCCTAGACCACACCCTGAGCGCATCTATATCTTTAATTAGTTGGAATAAAAATGGCTCAGCAGAAAATCTGTTTTGCAAATAAAATTCTTTCATGTGGAAATCTACAATCTATGATTTCTTTGCCCTGAATAATAATAATAACTACTGAAGGGTTATATTAGTCTAGCAAATTACATTCTCTGATTTATTGTATTTAAGCTGTTGTAATGAGTATAGATTATTAATTACACACTTTTCTGGCATAACCTTGCTAGGATAAATGTTTTCAGATTTCATGTGTTATAATAAAAATGATCTTTAAAAAAAACTTAACATGAAGCTGGGTATGGTGGCATACATCTGTAATCCCCAGTACTCAAGAGGCTGAGACAGGAAGGTTACTGAGAGGTCAAGACCAGCCTGAACTATTTATAGCAAGACTTTGTCTCAAAAAAAACTACAACATAGGCGTTCACATGTTTTAATTATAAATATGAACTACTTAAATTTTATAACTCTTACAAGTTTATAATTTTATAAATTTTTTACTTTGACATTTCTTTTTCTTTTTATCTTTTCTTTTCTTTTTTGCTTTTTGCATTGGGTATTGAACTCAGGAACTTGCGCTTGCCAGGCAGGTGAACTACATCCCTGGCCAACTACTTGTCTTTCTGCTTGTGGTTTGTTTTGCTTAACATGAGAACCTCCAGTTCCATCCATTTTCTGCAAACGATGGCATTTCACTCTTCACAGGTGAATGAAATTCCCTCAGAACTGATCCCATAACTTGACTCTTGTGAACAGTGATAGTCAGGTATTCAGGTATCTCTTTAGGGTGTTCACTTCCTTCATTCCTCAGGTGTAGATGAGGAATCTTATTTAGATCACACAGTCGTTCATTTTTGTTTTTCTGAGGCGCCTTCTTATTACTTTCCATAGCGATTCAACAAATAGTGCTGGGGAAACTGCTTTTCTGTTTGTAGAAGATTGAAACTAGACTCCAGTCTAAAAATCAAACCCAAAAGGATCAACGACCTTAATGTAAAACTTTGAAACTATAAGAGGAAAATGTAGGGAAATGGTTGAAGATGCAGACAGAGCCAGTGGTTTCCTGAGGGGACTCCAATAGCTCAGGAATTGGCAAACAGGGTTGTATTAGATTAAAAGGTTTCTACACAGCAAAGCAAATGGTCAACAAAGAGACAACCAACAGAAAGGGTGAAATGTTTGGTAGCTTTTTACATGACAGAAGATTAATGTCTAGAATATATAAGAACTCAAAACAGTTGTTTAAAAAAAGACAATCCAACCCATAATCGGTCCAGTGGTCTGAAGAGACACATCTCAGAAGCACAGGTGGCCAACAAATAACATAACATATAACACCATACTTATACTCTATTGGTGGTGTAAAAATTATCTTTTACTCGAGCATTTTCTATTTTTCCATGAGCTCTTCAATTCCTCACTAACTGACAGTCAGGCCTATGTACCTGGTTTCTTATGTGGACTATGTGGTTCCCTGGATACCATTCTAACCTGCAGGATCTCGACAGCAGTCATTTGAGTGGTTTTCTTCAGTTACTTCAGCTGACTCAGTGGGGTAAAAGTGAAGTGTCTCTGCTGTGCCCAGGCTTGAAGAAAGTCCTTACTGAGTGCCAGCCCTGGGCTGGCAGCAGACGCTCCTTCTGAGCAGGGAGTGCAGTGTCTCTGCCAGCTGCTCCCCCGAGCTCAGTGCTCTTAGCCGTGGTGACTGGAGGACCGGCACCTCTCTAATCACCTGTTTCCTCTCAGGACGGAGACAGACAGCAGTCTCGTGTGCAGACTTCTTCATGCTGCCCGGGAGGGCTGCACAGTGCACTGCCTCAGGCTCAGATGCAGACCCGGAATCTGCTCCTCTGTGCTTGTGGTTTGAGCTGGTCCCCGGCTGTGTTTATCAGCTGCTGACAGCAGACCTTCTTAGACTCAGAGCATCCTGCGTGCTTTAAGTGTATCTCCACACCTGATCCCTACGCCATCTGTAAGAAGGTGAAAAAACTAAGGCGCAGAATAGTTCAGTGAGTGACCAAGCAGAGGGCGGAGCATCCGTGCAGCCCTCCCCACGCTGTGGTGCGCTACCTCTTCATAACCAGACTATTTTCTCTCCCCTTTAAGGCACCGCTGGCTTCACAGTATGACTGATGACCCTCCAACAACTCACCCTCCAACGGAGCGTAAATTCATTTGGAAAAACCATAAATTGAATGTGACTGGCACTCCAGAACAGTACGTCCCTTACTCCACCACTAGAAAGAAGATTCAGGAGTGGGTCCCACCTTCCATACCTTACAAGTAAAGATGACGAGAACCAGCTGCAACATGTCAAATACAGGCTTTTCACAGAATGGCACTTTTTCTGTCTTCTACCAACTTGATTAAAATTGTTTGACCAAGCGATGTCTTTTCTGTCATTTTTTTTCCTTAAATTTGTCATTTGTCCACTTGCAAAAATAGAAGGTCACAGAGGTGGCTGGCTGAAGTGACCTCAGCCAAGGCGATTCCTGGGGAAAGTCTCCCGGTTGTGGATCAGCCCCTGAGGCCAGGTGACGGGAAGTCCTGAGCCCACGTGGGGCCAGACACATGTGGGTGAGGCAGGTGGGGAGGCTGGAGCAGGGTGGCTCCTGTGTAGCCCTGAGCAGCGGGTTAGCAGAGACTTCCCGTTCCTGGGCGCAGGTCAGCACTCTGTTTTGCTCTGGGAGCTCTCCTGGGCGTCTTTCCAGTGCATTCCTATTTAGTTAAGATAACTGGGGTGACCGGGGGTTGGGTATTTTGCTGTCACTGCAAGCAAAGTCAGACAGGTGGGTAGAAGAGTGGTTTGCGAGCGGAAGGCCTCGGGGAAGTGCAGGACGCGAGTCTGTTGTGGAGCGAGAGGCGGTGCCAGGTCTGTGTGCTCTTGGGGGAGTCTCCTCCCAGCCAGCCGCTGGGCCTGGGGGAGACGCCGGCACTCTGATCCTCCTGCGCGGAAGTTGGCTGTTCCCAGAGGCACTCTGTCACCTCGTGTAAGGCCAGCGCAGGCCGCGAGGGCACATGCAGTGGATGGGAACAGGTTTGTCCCAGGCTATGCCCTGGATAACCTCCTATGTGGGCTCCTGCCAGTCTGTCCCTCACCTGTGTTACTGTCCAACGTCCTGAGGACGGAAGCTCGAGATGGTAGGCAGCATATGTTCCAGCTGGACGTGCACTGCTGGGCTACAGCCTGGCAGGGGCCGTCCTGAGGGAGGCTGGAGGGCCCTGGGGGCTTCAGGGTTTTAAGCGGTGCCTTTGATCGTGGGCTTGGACATCAAGGAAACAGGGTCTGTAACCAGTCGCTGACTTCCAGGCCTGAGACCTGAGAAGAGCAGCAGTGAAGCCTGGTGTGAAAGGCCGGAGAGGGGCTTTAAAATGAACCCTGAGGATTAGCCCGGTAATCCTAACAAAGCAGCCAGGTACTTACTGGGATCACGGTCCAAGAACAAAGCTCCTCTCAGTGCCCACTCCTGGGAGCCCCACAGGGAACATGCTAAGCCTGGGGGTCAGGGCGGCAGGCTCACTTCACTGGGCCCCTTCCGCTTGAAGGCACGTCGTCCCCACTCAGATCTGCCCTTCTCCCTCAGCCAGCACCGCGCATGGAGCCTCGAGCTTCCTGTGCTGTCAGGAAAGAAGCAATGCCTTGTGCCCGATGGTGCCCGTTGCTGGGCTCATGACGTGCCCTTGTTGGCCTCGGATGTCTTTCTCATTTCTGCTGCTGTTTCCCACTGTGTGTCTGTCATACCAGCCTCTTTCTGTCCTTCCAAGGGTCAGATATATTTATCGGTCTGTTCATTGTTGCTTTGAGAGAGGATCTTGCTTTGTAGCCCAGGCTGTTCTCGAGCTTGCAGTGATCACCCTGCCTCGCCTCAGTTGGGATTCCAGGCGTGCGCTGCCCCAGCCGGCTCCAGATTTATTCTTGTGTCCGGGCCGTTCGCCCGTCGTCCTTTCTGCCTCAGTTATCTGCTGGCCTGGCCAGTTCTTCTGTGTTACTGAGGTCTCACTTCTGCCGCCTCAGCAGGATATCTTGTGTCCACATAATTTAAAGTAGCTCCCTCAGCAGCTTCCTTTTTAACTTTATTTATGTAAACTTCATTGTTTTTATCTCCCTCTTAGTACATATTTTTCCCTTTTTGAGGAAAGACGTGAACAAAATTATTCCAATAAATAGTCTGTGTTCTCAGCATTTACTGGACACCCTGCGGTTCCCCTGTGACAATGCTACACCTCTGTGGAGCTAAGATGGCATTTATCAAGGGAAGGGTTTTGCTGGAGGTGAGATGATGACTGGAGAGAAACAGCAGCGCTGAGAGCAAACTGTAAATTTCAGAAAGTGAAGGCCTTGCGGGGAGTTATAAACGGGAAGCTTCAGAAAGGGTCACCGAGTAGTTTTTACAGGGCAGAAAAGCACAGTAATTGCTACGACAGCGTGCTGTTTCCAGGAAGACGTGTGTGCTTCACGGTCTGCGCCACTTGTGAGGTGAGCTCATGGAGTCCCCCAGGCCTCCGCCCTGCTCTGCGCAATACTCCCGTGTGTGGAGAAGCCCTGTTACAGCCAGCTCGAGGAGACATGTACGCAGCGCCAGCACATGGAGTGCAGTCGTCCAGTTAGGTAGGAAGACACACCTGTACGTCCCTGAGTCTGAGGGACATAAGGGGATTGCAGCTGTGCACATGTGGCAAGTGCTTTCGAACAGACAAAGGGGGCTGTGCGAGTGCTGCTGTGGCACACTGCCGTGGCACACGGCGTGAAAGGCCTCCGTGAGCTGTGGAGCTGCATCATGTGCTGCCACTGTGCAAGGACTGCGCATTTCCTGGAAAGCAGCCTGGACTTCGGTTCTCTACACTTGTCCTTCTTCTGGCCACAGAGCTTCATTGGGGCTTCACTGGGGCTTCATGGGGGCTTCATTGGGGACCACCCTTTCCCGACTTTCAGCTCATCTGGGTCATGGGTTTAGCTGTACTCAGTCTTTTTGGGAACTGGGGCTTGAACCCAAGGCCTTCACATTGAACTTAGACCCTACCCCGCATCCCCAGCCCTTTGGTATTCTGTTTTGAGATAAAAGTTTTGCTAAATGGCCAAGACTTCCAGGCTGGGCTGGATGTTGCAATCCTCCTGTGTCAGCCTCCCAAAGTGCTGGGATCACTGGCATGGGCCACCATACCCAGGTCCACCCACTGTCACATTCTCCTAGCATCATATCCTGCTGGCTTCAGAGCTTGGTTTGGGAATGGAAAGTGGTCCAGGACAAGCCAGCAAACTCAAATCCAGGTCCATAACGGAAACTGGAAAATAGATCATTCTGTGAGACCAGAGCTCAGAGGATGTGTACCTGGCATGGCCGGGAGGCACCTGAGGAAGAGGAGGGGAATGCAGAGGGACAGGGACGAAGAGAGGGAACAGCACGATTGCTGGCCCTAGGGGCCTGGCACTGTGTGTGTCTCAAACTACACGTAGCACCTTCAAGTGCCTGAGCCAGGGCATTTCCCCAGCTCACTTTTCCTTCTGAATCGAGGCTCTCTTTCGCGTCTCTCCTGGCAACTCTAGGTCCTCACTGACAGCGAATCCTTTCAACTTTGTTACTTCTCCTTTAGTAATGAAGTTTGCCGTTGGCATTCACCATCTTTCTTACAAGACAGAGCCCTGATTATGAATTTTCTGATTCATTAATAAAGATAGATTTATGAAGCAGTAGTGTTTTTCAGGATTATTACTACAAGCTAATAAATGTCTTTCTCTTCATAAAGTTCATGTTGAAGTGGAATCGGCCCTTGCACGCACACTGAACACACACCCCTCCGGATTCCTGCCTGGAATGGCTCTACTTCCCAGTTCCGGATTCACGGGTTCAGTGACTTACAGCCTGGGCCTGGAACTTTGAGCCACAGTAGAGGTTAATAAAAGTTGGCAATCATGTTTATATCACTAAGTAGACCTAAACATCAGCCCCACAATACAGGGTGATTTATGATACTCTTTTTGGTTTTTGGAGATAGAATCTCTTTCTGAAGCCCATGGTGTCCTCAAACTTGTGATCCTTCTGCCTCAGCCTCCCAAATTCTGGGATTACAGGTGTGTGATACCATTTCTGACTATGGTACTCTTTCTCAAAGCAATAATGGCTGAAAAATTATGCACAAGAAAAGCTGTGTCCTAATTTGAAATGTAAATATTAGGATGGAAAACTGTTTCCTCCCTTAGAAAATCTTTGTAATATAGTACTGAGAATAGCACAGATCGCTGCACCTAACCCTCCTTTGAGCTAGCTGGGGAAAACAAACCCTCACGGAAGAAGGTCCAAGCTTTTACTAAATAAAGCTAGTAGGGAAATCGCTGCTTCCTCTCAGGCCCATGCCAGAGTGGTGGTGCCATGATTTTAGCTTCAGGGAAAACCCCAAAGGAAGAAAGATAATACCCTTAGAAGAGAGTGGAAAGAATCAAGGTATGACGACGCAGTCCTGTTATCATTTTGGAGGTTGAGGCAGGAGGTTCCCAGTGAATTCAAGGCCATCCTAGCCTACATAGCAAGATCCTGTCTCAAAAAAAGGGAATAAAGATTTGGAGGCAGTGAGAAAGGGAGGCAAGGACAGAGGGAAGGAGAGAGACCGACACCTGGTTTCCTGGTTCATGGGTCCTGGGAGATGCCGGTTACTGGCTGTCTTCCCTTGAGTCTAAGACAAGCTTCTCCCCCAACAAGTTCTACCTCCCCACCAGCAGTTCAAGCTGAATTTCTCTCGGCAGTAAAAGCAGCCCTGGCGAGTGCCACAGGACATTAGTATTCCTCACTTGCCCCTTGGCTAACATCAGTGCTTTCCAAATTGATGCAGCGGGTAATGGAAGGGAGTCATTTTCATTCTTGTGAGGTATGATTATTAGCATCTTATTGAACATTATGTGGCTTTATAGAAATAAATGTCATCTGTCATTAAATTAAAGGGATTTATTTGACAGCCTTCTGTGGCCTTTAGTTCTTTACAAATGAAATCGTTTTGTCTGGCTGGAGCTAGCTCCCGCCCTGGTCGTGCCTGACTGTGGTGACTGGGGCCTCTCCTCTGAGGCCTACTTTGGCTTTACTCCCCCCTCATCCGTATCGCCTCCTCACAGCGAGGTCGGCTCACCACGGCCAGTTGGGGCGACCGTCAGTCCTAGGCTTTGTCACTTCTCACCGCATTTCGGGGGATGTTTTGCTTCTACTCGTGCAGCTTGTATCACTTGAGGTTGATTTCTTTTCAGTGGTTGCTAGGATACACCATCAGCATCCATTCATCCTTTGGAATTACAGCCAACTGGAGCTCTCTCTGGCTCCTCAGCCTTGCAAAGCAGAGGCTGTGTCAGAAGATTCTGTCCATTTCGCCAAGGGTCATAGGAGTGTGGCCGTGGCGGGGTGGGGGGAGGTTGGCACTGTTACGCATTCAATTCCTGCTCTCTCGATCTAGAAGCTGATTCAAACCGCCCCTCCCCTTTACATCCAGAAAGCCCAGTAATCTATCCAAAGATCCGGGAGGGACAGAGCTTATGCTTTTGCGGATTAACCTTTGGCTCCACATTTCTTTTCTTTCTTTCACTCTTGTCTCTTTTTCTTGGGGTGGGGTGTGCTAGGGGTCAAACCCAGAGCTACACACGTCTCCACTCTGAGCTACATCCCAGCCCCCAGACTCCCACAGTTCATCCGCTCAACACAGTACAGCCCTATGATTCTGTCCGCTTCTGTCTGCATCAGTCCACACGGAGGAGCTCAGCACCTTCTCATTTCCACCAAAACTCACTCACAGTAGCTCATTTGTGTGACTAGGACCCTTTAAACCGATGATTGGGAGTAACAGAGGATCTTCTGTTTCAGAGATATATCCCTTGCCTTTCTTTCTCATCCTTCCTTTCTTCTTTTTCTCTTCCTTTCTTTTTTTTAATTTTTATTTTTAGACAGGGTTTCATTATGTAGCCCAGGCTGGCCTCAAACCCCTGAAACTCCTGCCTCAGCTTTGTGTTTGATGGCAGGTGGGATCCACTGTGCTCAGTCTTTGTTCTTTTTTTTTTTTTTTTTTTTTTTTTTTTTTTTTTTTTTTGAGTCAGTGTCTCGCTTTGTAGTTCAGGCTGGCTCTGAGCTCACTATGTAGCCCAGGCAAGCCTTGAACTCAGCAATCCTCCTGTCTCTGCCTCCTGAGTGCTGGGATGACAGGCGTGAGCCACCACACCTGACACTGTGGTATGTGGTATTGATTGCTGGTGGGCGTGAGTCACCACACCCAGCATTGTACATGGTTACTGGGGATCGAACTCAGGACCTTTCGCTTGCGAGGCAGGTGCTGGAACTGCCAGGCTAAATCTCCAGTCCATGTTGTTCATTTTAAAATCCATCTCCACCTTACCATGTTGCTTGCTTCTCTCTTTCCTCTGTTCTGTTATTTTCTCCTTGTTTTTTATACAGAAAAATTCAGCTCTCTTCTATTCTGTGCCAGTCTGCATCCCCTGTCACTGACATTCCTGGGCCCCTAAGTACCTTTCATGTCACCTGGAGAGCAGGGGCTGTTATCATCCACATTACCAATGAGGAAACAGAGGCTGTGCTGGCCTGTTTCCATCCTAGGACAAGACAGCTAATGCCCACACTGTAAAGGAGCTTCATTTTAGCTTGCAGTTTGGGGGATTCAGTCTGTTGTCGCTGGCTCCAAGGCAAAGCAGCGTGGTGAGAGAAAGCTGCTCAGAACATAGCAAGCAGGGAGCAGAGAGAGAAGGGGAGGCCGGATGAGAATGTGCCTTTCAGTCATGATCCCACGGCCCACCCCTTCCGGCCATGCCCAGCGCTGGGTTTAAGACTTGCAAGGGATGTTTCAGATAGAAACATACTAGAAGCATAGAAGTATCCATGGCTGTGTCCAGGAACATTCAGCTGCTCGGTCTAAAATGCAAAGTTCAGTGCTATTTAGCAACTACAAGAAAGAGAAGGAACCTGGGAGTCAAACAAGCTGACCCCATGCAGGTCTGCCAGGCTCCTCACTCTGGGCTCTCTAGACAAGAGAAATGAAGTCCCAATCTCTGGCCATACTAGTTCTCATCTCTATGACTAGCTGCAGAATAGAACTCCTAATTGGTACTGACATGTCTTGGGGTTAAAAAATAGATAGAATGAGTGGCCAGTGTTTAAAACTGGAGAGTTTAGGCCAGGCAGGAGGCACATGCTTGAGGTCTAACAGATAGATACCCAGGGGCAGAGGTGGGAGATGACACCAGCACAGGAGTCCAGTGCCAGCCTGGCTCAAGAAAGGAAGGGAGGGGAATAACCCAAAAATCTCAAGTTCTGCTGTTTTCTCTTAAAACAACAGCAACAACAACCTTGGACCCTGGCAGCAATCCACCACAGCTCAGCAATTGGTTGATAGCTTATTTACGTTGCCTGAAGTCTTCTGAGTGTACTTCACCTCCCTTTCTGGTCATTTGTCCTCCAGTCTAGCATGCTGTTTCATTCACAGGACTCCATGGGGCAATGTTGACATGTCACCCACTTCCCTGTCTGGGAAGAGCCTTGGGAAATGAGGCCCTTGTGTTCTGAGACTCTGTGGCCAGGTCTAGCCAGTGGCCCCCCAAGATTGCTAACTTTCTACATTATCATGTGGTTTTTAGCAATACTTTTCACGACTTGATTCTACTGTGCTCAAGAACAGACGGCGTGGCTGGTAAGGCGGCGCTGTGCAGTGCTAAGTCTGCCCTGGCCCCTGCCACACACAGTCTTGTGAGACACCCAAGTGTCAGATGTTACATGCACTTGTGCAGTGTGGCCAGCTCAACACAGCAAGCACCAGTAACAGCGTTCAGCTACCTACACTGTACGTGCCTGTGAAGACAGGTCTTCATCATTAGCCAGCAGATGTGTCAGTTTTCTGATTTAACTATTGAAGTTGGGCTTGTTGTCTCATGAATTTAGTAAAATAATTCATAAGTTAAATTTAAAAAACAAAGTACATTTCTGAGTTAGTCATTCTCTCATCATTGGGGCTCTACGTAACACCCACAAGTTAAAGGAGGAAAAGTTATGTGGCTCATGCTTCAGAAGTTTCAGTCCATGGTCAGTGGACTCAGACATGGAAACAGTATGGTGGAAGGGCCTGGTGGAAGGAGGTGCTTACCTCATGGTGGCAGGAAGCTGAGAGAGAGTGAGGAACAGGGAGATAAACCCTTCCAGGCTACGCTCCTAACAACCCCTTTTCTTCTCAGGACCAGTCCTGGGAGAGCCACCATTGCTGGAGGGGGTGATTAGATTCTTGTTATAAGATGACAACTCCTGTTTTGGTGCCACCTCCACTGTTGCCATAGATACCTCCTCCCATGGAGGTTTTTCTCATCATAGGGTGGCCTGGGCTCTATCTTTCATGGAACCCAAGGTGACTGCAGATAACTGGACCATGACTGGAGGCTTCTAGCCCTTGCTTCAGACATTCTGGAGCTAAGCTTTGTGAAAGCTGGAAACTGGATGTCCCTGAAAATTCTGAAGGTGACTTTTGATATTCTTATCTCAATGTCTCATCAGGCATGAGTCCAGCTAGATGAATGTGGGTCTCATAACCGTCATAACACTCACTCCTCATGTGTGCAGAGCTGAGCGGGTCTGGCCCAGGCACATGCAGGCCCAGCCTCTGTGTCTCTGTTAAAGAGAGACTGGGAGGAGAAGAAAGATCCACCAGGGATCATGCGTGGACGTGACTTTTAAGACGCCCTGCGGAGAGCAAGACAGCTCCATGGCAGATCTAAAGCCCCAGACTGTGTGGAAGCTGGATCTCATGTGAATGTTAACGAAACGTGAGGAAGGGGCCGAGGGACGGTGCTGGATCCCCGGAGCTCCCTCCCGGTTCTAACCGGCTGTGCGCTTGTTCATTTGCTCATTTATTCATGCAGTGCGCATCTCTTCCCCACCTCGCCCACAAAGGATTTGTGGCTGCTTATAGGAGGAATGCCCAAATTTTTAGAGTTAAATAGAACCATAATTAAATGTACAGATGCAGCAGGTATAATTTTTAATAAAACATCTGTGCTGTATTTTTCTTATTATAAAAGCAATAAATGTACATAGTAGAAAATTTAGAAGTTATAAATGAAGATTCAAAAAGAATATTCAGAATTCCATCACCTAGAAAAAAGCCATGGTTCGCATCTTAACATACATCTTTTCATTTTTTTCTGTGAAAAAATGTAAATATTTTAATATTTTATGAAACTGTGATTACAGTCTCCATGCTATTTTCTTACTTGCTTTTTCTCCTAATGAAAATAAGCCAGATATGGTGGTATATACTGGTAATCACAGCTACTCTGGAAGGTAAGGCAGGAAGATTGCAAATTCGAGGCCATCCTGGGCAATGTAGCAAAACCCTATCTCAAAATTTTAAAAATTAAAAAGAGCTGGGGATGTAGCTCAGCATGGATTCAATACCTAATATTGAGAAAAATGCCTATACATATCTACAAAGAGAATGAATTATGCAAAGTTAATGTATTTTCATCTATAATATAATTTTAAATGAATAAATAAAATTCCATTGTAGGTATATATCATAACTTATTTAAATAATCACCTCATTATCCAGAAAGATTTAGAAATCTACTGCTATCTCATGACCTAGAAGTCGGAAGACTATTTCACATAAGTATGTTGTTTCTCTTCACCTTATAGACCCCTGGCACAGATTAAAGACCAATAACTCAGGAGGAAATAAAACCCTTAGAACAACTGGCATGCTACTGAATCTGTCTTTCTATTCTCCTCTAAGCACAGAATGACTGTTGTTTTTCTCTGTCTTCCAGGTTATGTAAGTTAGAACTTCTAGCCGGGCTACAATACCATTGTTAATTACAGCTCTCCTTTAGCTCTGGAAATTCTCTCGTGAGTGAGCAGTGATCCGTCTTCCTGTGGCTGACTTGAGAATGTTAATACAGTGCTGGGTGCCAGAAGGAAACTGCCTTGCAGAGAAATAAAGCGAGGACTGAACAGAACATTAATTCAGTCCTTGGGGTGTATCCGCAAGTCATTCAGAGATGCTGGGTGAAGCACAGGTATCAGAATCATTTTCAGAAAGCCTCCTGGGAGCTGGCGGTCACTCCCTCGTTTCCCTGGGAGGAGCTGCTGGGGGTCCACTGAGCACGACCACCATCATCCTGCCATCGCCTCCTCTTCCAGGCATCTTCTTTTTTAAGCACAAGCCAGGAGAGGGACTTTGCATGTTGAATGTGCTTTGCACACATTTGACCTTTCCCTGCATGCTCGGTGCCGGGAGGCCTATTGGCAGCTGCCCAGCCTCTGTTCCTCTCCCTTCACTGTGCACTGTCCTGTGCACCTTGCAGAACTATCTCCCTACCCTTGCAGCCATGTAGACATTGTGAGAAGGGCTCCACAGCATCCTCCTGGTGAGAGCTCAGCATCCCTCCTCTGAGATGTCGTGAAGGGCTCACTGCACAGGGACCACAGTGACCAGCACCAGACATAAGCTAGTCCAGTGAACAGTCCTCACACAGCAATTCCCAACTATTCTTCTTCTTCTCCTGTTCGATGGTAAGGAAGCAATGCCCTCTGATTCTCACCCTGGGATGCACACAGGTGGAAGACACTGAAGTCTTTACATTGATGGATCAAACCCTGCCTGTGGTCCCTTCTACTTAGGTTTAATTTTTTTTTTTTGAGATAGGGTCACTCTTTGTTGTTCAGGCTGGCTCTGAGCTCACTATGTAGTCCAGGCAAACCTTGAACTCAGCAATCCTCCTGCCTCTGCCTCCTGAGTGCTGGGATTACAGGCATGAGCCACCACATCCAGCAGTTTCTACTTAAATTAAAATCTCCATTTATTCTTAAGTATGTAGCCAATTCATCTTTCTTATGTCTAAATTGGCTTACTGCTGAAAGATACCTACCCTGAGATATAAGTAACTAAAATGACCTGCTGGAAAGAAACTGTAGTAGACCCCAGATTTCTTTCCTTTCATGGCTTTCTTATTTACATGTCTTTCTTCCTGTGATTATGGATTTCTGCCCATTGAACTGTATACCTGCTTTTCAATACTCTCTAAGTACCTGCCTTTGCTTTCTTCTATAGGGCTCATGCGTCAAAGCTGCCATCCTGCCTTTCCATCCTTCCAATTTTTCCCATGTCCAAGAATGACTATTACATGAAACACAATCCCTGGCTCCTGCTTTCTCTTTTCCTGGAAGACATCAAGGGCCTTCCTGACTTCTGTGGTTTGTTGCTTGTCCTGGTGAGGAAGCACAGTGATTGTGCTGAGCTTTGGAGGTGCCCACCAGGACGGTGTGCAGCGATTGCTTAATAATGTCTGCCACAGGGACAGGATGGAGAATGTCTCGATGGCTCCAGGTTTGGATGGCCCTGCCTGAGGCCACTTTCTGTGCCTAGTTCTGCTTGTCACCCCGTCTGCCTGCAGTGATGACTGAACACAGCCTGGACAGTCTGATAAACCCTCACACAGATGAGCACTCAGCCCCTTCCTGGCTCCTATCACCTGCTCCTCGCCTCTACTCAAGTCCTCAGGGACTCCTTCAGCAGCCAGTGGGGTTCCTCCCTCAGCCTTGGCTCCGTGGTCATTTCAGGATCAGAGACACACAGCTCCAAAACAGCCTCTGTATAAATAGACGTGGCTGTCGCCAAGACAACAGGTGGGCTTTGCTCACACCCCGCCACTCATCTGTGACTAATAAATTTCACCCTTTTATAGACATTGCTGAGCCCAGTTTTATTCATGAGTCTTTCTTCAAAACCGACAAAATCTGTAACACTAGAAATTCTGATTTCTGAATGAAATCAGTTTGTGCTGTGGTTTGAAGTCATCTGATGTCTTAGTGTATTTTCTCTGATTTTGATAGGAAGTTTATGTTCTGTGATTATAAATAATTTATTATTTGGATATCATAGTTTCAGTGGGTCCCCTGAGTTTTTGTGTGGAAAACATAAATCCCTAAACTCACATGTTGATGGTACTTGGAGGTGGGCCCTTTGGGAAGTAATTAAGACTGGATAAAGAGCCGGGTGTGGTGGCTCACGCCTGTAATCCCAGCACTCAGGAGGCAGAGGCAGGAGGATTGCTGAGTTTGAGGCTTGCCTGGGCTCCATAGTGAGCTCAGTACCAGCCTGAACTACAAAGTGAGACCCTGTCTCAAAAAAAAAAAAAGATTGGATAAAGATATCAGGGTGGAGCCATCAAAATGGGACTGGTAATTTTTTTACACAAGAAAGGCTCTGGGAGGCTGAGGCAGGAAGATGGCTGAGGCAGCCAGTTTGAGGTCAGCCTGAGCAATTTAGCAAGACTATGTTTCAAACAGAAGAACGGGCTTGGGATATAACTCAGTACAGAGGCCCTAAGTTAAATTCTCAGTATCACAAAGAATAAGGAGAAAGAGGAGAAGGAAGAGAAAGAAGAGAAAGAAGAGGAGGAGGAGGAAGAGAGAGAGGAGGGGAAGGGAAGACCTGAGCTAATGCATCCTTGCTCTGACTACTGCATTGCCGTCTGTGTTTGGGTGCAGCAAGTGCCCTCATCAAATGCCAAGCAGCGACTAGCACTGTGGTCTCAGACTCTTCAGCCTCCAGAATCAAGAGACAAATAAACTTCTATTCTTTATCAATTATCCAGCCTCAGGTATTTTATAATAGCAACAGAAGACAATGACAATAGGTACATAATGGCCACAGCTGGCCACAATGTAGTGGCCAATCAGCACTAATCTTCAGTTCACCCAGCTTGGAGAAAGATCTGTTTATGATCCCACCTGCCTTCCTCCCCAGCTTCCTACAGGATTAGAGTCTTGATTTGAGCTCAGGATGGGAATGCAGAGGGGTTTGTAGTCTTTGAGCCCCTCCCTTCACAGTCTAGAAGTGAAAAAGCCTGGATTCTCCCATGAGGCTTGACGAACCCAACCAGGATATTGCAAAGAAACATAAATCCCTAAATTCTCAACTCAAGCTTCTGAACGTAACCATATCTGAAGGATTCCTATGACTATTTGAGGTCACAGGATCTAGAGGCTGAGACATGGGCATCTCTTGGGGTCCACTGTTCAGACCACCACAGACCTGTATCTGCAGGGGACCCATTGCTGCCGAAAAGAATCTGGCTGAAGGACCAAACAGTTTGACACACGTGATGTAACATGAATATTGGTACATTTCCTGGTCCCACCTTGGAACTATGGAAAAACCTGACAGAACTGTGTAAAACCCATGTGATGGATTATGGGAGCTTTGGACCAGAAATCATAGTTCTCTACACTTTCCTCATCCAAGAATGATCTTCCCTCTCAATATAGCCAATGTCTCTGCAGTTATCTCTAAGCTCTGCTGCTCAGTGGCTGTGTGACATGGCGAATTCTGGGATATAGTTGTGAGCATTAACCAACTTCATGTATGGAAAGCATTGTGAACACAGCTTGGCACATAGTTCCTGTATCAGCTGTTATTATTTATACAATTTGCCCCTAGGGAAATTAGTCTTCCCTCCTTTTGTGCCTTTTCCTTCCTTCCTTCCTTCCTTCCTTCCTTCCTTCCTTCCTTCCTTCCTTCCTTCCTTCCTTCCTTCCTTCCTTCCTTCCTTCCTTCCTGCTTTTTTCTTTCTGGAGACAGGGTCTCACTATGTAGTTCAGGCTGGTCTTGAATTTACTGTGTAGGTCAATGGGCCTCAAACTCCTAGCGGTCTTCCTGCTTCAGCCTCTCAAGTGTTGGAGTTACAGGCTTGTACCACCATGCCCATCTCTACCTTGACTTATATTTGCAATGTAGCATCCCCCACTCAGATCTCCTGTGTCAGAGATGTGCTACCCCAATCTATCCAGAAAGAAGTTTGAGACTGGTATGGTGGCACACCATCTGTAATTCTAGCACTTGGGAGCAGCTCGGTGCTCTAGCCGCATTATGGTTCAGTGTCACAGCCAAGTGCTGCAGCTCAGAGGCCCAGCTGAGTGTTACATTTCAGCGTTACAACCAAGTGCCTCAGGTCTGAAGTCACAGATGAGTTTCACAGCTCAGTGTTGCAGCTCTGGGTCACAGCTCTGAGACACAGATGAGCTTTACAGCTCAGTGTGGTGACTGGGTTCCAGCTCTCATAATTTGAAGACTCAAGAATCTGAAGGATACTCAAAGAGGTAGAGAAAATCCTTTGTTGGCTGGTGTTCTCACCTGTGGGCTCACAGGAGTTCGTATTTGAAGACTGAACTCTACCAGAAATGAGAGCTTCTTTATATTGGGATCTACAGGGTAGGTAAGCATGTTCACTAAAGCAGAGGGAATGGAGTTCTAGAGCATTCCTGAAGTAGGGGGTGGAGTTCCAGAACATTCTTGTGAGGGGGTGGAACATAACGGTACATTCCTGAAGGACGGCAGAACCATTCTTCTAATAGGGTAGAGCTTAACAGAAGAGAGGAGAAGCAAACAGAACATTCCTGAAAGGTCACCAAGTTCAAACAGTTATAAAACATTTTAATACACTGTGTAGGAGTTGCCCAGCGGTACAAACTGTCACACTTCTAAAACAAAACCTTTTGTGGGGGGAAAAAAGAGCATGGAGGGGCTGGAGATTTAGCTCAGTGGTTCCGTCGCCTGCCTCGCAAGCACAAGGTCCTGAGTTTGATCCTGGTAACTCACGGTGACTCATGCCCACCAGCAATCAATACCACATACCACAGTGCCAGGTGTGGTGGCTCACGCCTGTAATCCCAGCACTCAGGAAGCAGAGACAGGAGGGTTGCTGAGTTCGTGGCGACTTGCCTGGGCTACTTAGTGAGCTCAGGGCCAGCCTGAACTACAAAGCGAGACCCTGTCTCAAAAAAAAAAAAAAAAAAAAAAAAAAAAAAAAAAAAAAAAAAAAAAGCATGGAGGCAAGGCAAAGGAAAGGCAAGAGCCAATATTATTGTTATTATTGCTTTGTCAGGGAGGGTGAGGCAGAAGGATTGCAGTGAAGATTGCCTAGACTACAGAGTGAGACTCTGTCTCAAAACAAACAAAAATAATTTCTTGTTCAGAGATGAACAGGTCTGGAATAATAATCCATTTGTGCCTGATTAACTTCTTATAGATTAATGAATGAAAACTCTTCATTTTATAATTTTAAACAGTCCATATTATAAAAGGATCCCATAATATATGAATTCAGAATTACACTGTGCAAGGTGCTGTGTTCTAGCCTAAAAGGGATGGTGCGGCACCATGGCTCCCAGAGTGCTGTGGGCCTCCAGGCACCTGGCATCATTCCTCTCCTTTTCGTCCATGTGGATTTATTTGATCTTACACTGGCTTTATTCTTTCATAGTTGTGCTGCCAGGATTTCAGAGGGAGAAGGAATAAAATCTCTGTCCAAGCCACTGGACTTCACCAAGCTCTCAAGAATTCCAGGTGCTTTACTGGGAGCTCAGGCAGTTGACCTCTTGCTAGGCCTGACTGTGGCCACTGAGACAAAAATCAAATGCAAATCTTCCTATTTTTTGAGCTCTCAGAAATGTAATAGACTTTAGAACCAAATTTCTTTGTCATTAAAGAAAAGATAAATCCCTGCGCTTTGTCCTATGGGAAGAGCAGTCACAGTGTTGCAGCCTGTGGCCACCGCTCAGACTGTCCTTAGGGTTCCTCAGGCCAGCTCTCCAGCACAAAGGATGGAGTGTTCTGGGGTTGCTGCTGCTGCTTTGCCATTGTCTTTGTTCTCTGTGGTGTGGAGGCTGTGGAGCCACAGCTGCAGGCTCATCTCTCCAGCCCCATCATCTGTCCTGAGCTGCTACCATGACGACGCAAGGATAACAAGGGGGAGGGGCACCTCAGTTATCTGAAAACAGCCTTCAGCAGCAGCCAGAGGCTGACTCGTTTACTTCAGAATGATGCATCTTGACATCATGGGGTCAGGATGAGCTGCCCTTTCAGATAATTTTCCATAAATTTCCCCAGATAGAACCCTTACACTCTGCTCCCAAACTACGCACATAATAAACCCTACTGCCAAGGGAGGGTCAGGCTTTATGGAAACTAAAGTTCATATGACCTGGGGGGAACATGATCTTCCATAGCGAAGGAATACAAAATTAGGACTATAAAGTTAGGTATGAAATTGAATATTTAGAATGGGAAATTACATAACGATACAGTCTAAAAATCTAGAAAAGTAATATCTTTGTTGTTCAACTGCTTAACATATCATTAATACTTTTACTTCCCCTCCCCTTTTTGGAGACAGGGTCTTGCGGAGAAATTCAGGCTGAGCTTGAATTCACTATGTAGCCCAGGCTGACCTTGAACCCATAGTGGGTTCCTCCTGCTTCAGTTTCCCAAGTGCTGAGATTACAGATGTGCGCCACCATTCCTGGTCTGTCTCTATTTTTCAGTACACCTCTATATGCATCTTCATTTGGCAACTATTTTGTGATACCATTTTCTATAGAAAGATGATTCAATCTTTATTATGACATGATTGAATTTTTTAAAAACTGATACATTAAAAGAGGTATTTTAGCCTCTGTCCTGATTGTCGATAACATATGTGAAGTATTAATTTTTGAAAAGGCGCCCAACAAAAATTTTTAAATTGCTGCCAAATTTGAGGAAACTTATGTCAAGCTTCCTTTATGTATGGATTGAAAGATTTCATGCACATTTCGAGTTTTCTTGCACAGGGCTGAACCTTAACTACTCTTCGAATTGATGACCTGGGTTGTCATTGGTAACAGCACTGTAACAGTGGATTATGATGTCAGTATTTCCTGTTAAAAAAAGAAGAAATAGTTTATCAAGCACTGTAAGAGCCTATTTTTTACCTGAAGAGTCATCTCTTCCCTTTAAGAAATTACTTCTTTGTGTATAATTTAAAAAGAGAAAACAAAACACTCCTTATTGGCATTTAATTTGCTTCTCAATGTCAGAATAATTCCCACTGGGCTTACCACTTCTTTATAACCATCTCTCCTACCCCAGCTCCATTCAGGCCAAGAAAGATGAGGATCCCCTTGCCCAGGTAACCAGCTTTAGCACAGCTTCCAGCGAACAGCGCACCTAGGCCCCCTGCGGTCTAAGGTGGCCTCTTGTAGCAGGGCCCAGGCTTGGAGGAGGGAAGAGCGGGTCTCAGGTCCTCAGAGTGGGGCAGGAGTGCGGGAGAGCGTGTGTTCCAGGCGGTGTGTTCCGGGCATCTTCTCGTGTTGAATGATGGGGTGCAGCAGAGAGCCAGAGTCCAGCCCCCCTAAGTGTGGGCTGCGGACAGACCTGGTACCCAGCTCAGTCTTCCTGTATTCTGACCCCATGGCGGAGAAGCTTTTGTCTACCCCAACTCTGCCCAACGCGAGGGGCTGTGTGATGCCCATTTTATCAGAACAAGAGGCCACGCTGGAAACATTTCCAGAGTCTTCCCCCTTCCCTTACTCCGCCCCACCTCTCCAGGACATGCCACTGCCCAGCAGGAGGATGTGAGAACAGGGAAAAGCAGGTATTTTTCCTGCCTTTTCTGCCTGAGGCCTCTTCCCTGTGGCTCCAGTTGTCCCAGGGTGGACCTTGCATGTCACGGTTCCAGCCCGAGTGACCTGGTCCTGGGTTCCAGTAGTTACCACCTCCGCCTTTTGTCCTTGGTGTGGTGACACGTTTGTCTCCCCTCCCTCGGCACACACATATGTGAATGTTACATGCTTATAGTTTATTACAGTAAAAGATACATTGCTGTGAATCCCCTTAAAAATATCCCCTCTTGCTTCAAACATACTTGTCGCATCATTCCTGCCACTTTCTGAAGCAGTTCTAGAGTCCTCTCTCCTAAGTGTCTTTCATTGCACTGCCCAGGCTGCCTCAGGGCCTTGAGTTGATTTAAAAGGTTTACGTTTCATGCCCGTTTTGACCTTGAGGAACAGATCACCCCACGCCAGACCCTGTGGGTGAGATGAATGAGGAGGCACTGTCCTGTCTTTACGAGTTGTCTTTCCAGATGGCGCTGGGCAGCAGCATCCACTGTACTTTTTTCAACTCATAAAAGTATTTGGGGAGCGGGACTTTCAGAACTGCTTTAGAGAGTAATAAGAATGATTCCTTAAGTATGTTCAAAGAAAGGGGGATCAAAAACAATGTACCTTTTACTGTCATAAATTTTAGAAAGGTAAACATTTGCCACATATTTATTCAAGGCACATCACCGGTACCTGAAGACAGTTTTGGTTGCTGCATCCAGGGTAGGAGGACACTACCATAGCGGTAGATAAAGTCTAGGAATAAAAGCTAAAATGCTATGATACCCAGGGCAAGTCCCCGTGGCAAGGAGTGATCCAACCCCAAATCTTAAACGTCCAGGCACCGCAGCACACACCTGTACTCTCAGCACTCGGGGGCGCTGAGGCAGGGGCACACAAGCTCGAGCCCAGACAAAATCTCCAGAGAGGTCGGAAATCGGCTCCGTTCTGAAGGCCACAGTGATAACGTTCAGTCGTTAATCTTAGGTTTCCTCCTTGGTCATTCTGGATACGTAGCTTTTCTCTTCTGGGGAACTAATTCCATGAATTAACTTCCTCCTGTCCAACATCTAAAAATGTTTACCTTCATTTTTCCCCCTTGAACTGTTGCCGACCCAGTGTCAGCTCGTTTCTCTGCCAAACCAGCCGAGGGCAATTTCCCCGCCCATAGTCGCCTTCCATCCTGTTGGTTTCAGAGTAGAATTTAACAGCATTCACAAAATGCTTTGAATTCATAGACTGTGTCGTGTTACAATGAGGCCTATCCAAGTTGTAAGCTGAATAGAAGAAAATGCATGTTTCTCTTATTAAATAAAATAAAGCATTCAAAATAATCCAATTCCCTCTCTTCAGAAATGTATTAAGAAAATGTATTTGGTAACTTAATGGCACTGTAAATATAAAAATTAGGTTAATTTACATCTGATTATAAGGAGATCTTTGGGATTCTTAACTATGTTAGGCTAAAGTGCACAGAGTGCTATTTTGTTTTTCTGGATTTTTTTTTCATTCTTCTCCATAGAAACAATTCAGTAAAAATTTTGAAATATTAAAAGGAAAAAGCAGAGAAAATGTATTTTGGTCTATTCCATGCTGCCAGGTATATTAGCTTCCCAGATCTGCTAAAACAAATGATGAATGGCTTAAAACCACAGACATGTATCATTTCCTGCTGGAGGCTGGAAGTCCAAAATCATGGAGTGGGCAGGGCCTGGTTCCTGCAGGCCCCAGACAGCGGCCGTGCTGTGCTCTCTCTGGCCCTCAAAATAGGTAGATCTTGGAAACAGCCTCTAGGCCATCAACAGAAGAGCAAATGAAAAAAATGCAGTATAGATGCTCAGTGGAGAACTACACTGCCATGAAAAGGTCAAAGTGGGTCATCTGTAGGAAAACAGCTGGATCTTGAGACCATGGTACTAGTTGAAATCAGTCTATCATGGAAGATTGAATACTGCGTAGTTCTGTAAGAGACTCAAAATATAAATAATTTAATAAGCAAAATCAAAGATGCATGTAAAGAAATAGGGAGACTCTGTAGAGGTAGGCAGGGTGGTCTGGAGAGGAGAGAGGGGACTAAAAGTGATCAAGATGTCGCACATATGTATCCAGGCCCCAGGCCAAATATACTCACTATATTGCCAATGCATACTAATGAAAAATAAAAAGATGCGTTTTAGCTTTTCTTTAAAAAAATAATATGTGGTCTGGGGCTGTAGCTCAATGGAGAGTCCGCCTAATGTCAGGGGCCCTGGGTTCAGTCCGCAGCACCGCCAAAATATAAACAAACAAACAAACAAATAAACCAGGTGTTCATTACTTTCTCAAGATACCAGAGGCAATCAGTTTACACAGGTTCAGGTTTCAGCTTACAGGCGAGTCCACAAAGCCACGCCCCTTCCGAGCCCGCTCCGCTCCCCGCCCCCCCGCCCCCGCACCACTGGGTGACCCGGGTTCCACAGTGGCTGACGGAACAGCTGAGAGCCAGGCTACAGCGCACAGCGGGAACTTGGATTTGAAGGAGTCACCGGTAGAGAGTTTTTCCAACAAATACTGACTCAGCCTCTCCTGGGGTGGACCAGACAGTCTCAGTTGCTAACAGGCCCGTGGTCTGATGGGTGAAATGAATAGGGAAGCCAGGCGGAGGTTTGCGAGAGTGCAGAAAAGGCCATTAAGAATGCCAATCATCGGGCCGGAGGGTTAGCTCAGTGGTTCTGGCGCCTGCCCCGCAAGTGCAAGGTCCTGAGTTCGATCCCTGATAACCACACACAATGCTGGGCGTGGAGACTCACGCCCACCAGCAATCAATACCACATACCACAGTGCTGGGCGTGGTGGCTCACGCTGCTATCCCGGCACTCGGGAGGCAGAGGCACGAGGATTGCTGAGTTCCAGGCTTGCCTGGGCTACACAGTGAGCTCAGAGCCAGCCTGAACTACAAAGCGAGACCCTGTCTCAAGAAAAAAAAAAAAATCAAGAATTCAATTAAAAAAAAAAAAGACTTAGCTTGAAAGTGTCCTGTGTGTGGAAGAGGGCTGCCGCCTGGGGAGGCCATTTCCCGGATGTTAGCTGTGGGGCCTGGTTGGAGATGGCTTGTGGAGGGTGTGACCTGGAGAGGTTCTTGTGTCGCCTCTTCCCTTGCTCTCTGCTTCCTGGCTGCCCGGGGTTCACAGTCTTTTCTCTGTCACCCTGTTTCTGCCCTGGAGCCCGCTGACCATGGGCTGAAGCTGTGAGCCAAGATCAACCTCTCCTGCAGAAGATGTGGGTGTCGGGTGTTGTGTGTCGTGTTAGCAACAAAGCTAATACGGAGGCACGGACAGCAGTGTGTGGAGGTTGAATTAAGAGGGGAGGTTTCACTGAGGAAGTGTCTTGCCACTTCCTGGTTGCTGATGCCCACAGTTTAAAGGAGGAGTTTTTAATTCCTCACTTTCCATCCCTCTCCCCCACAACTGCATCTCTGGGTCTTCCAGGTACTGCAACCGAAGTGGGTCTTTAATCCATTCGCCTCTTCCCATCTCCACTACCACCATCCTGGACTGGCCCTGGTCAACTTTCACTCACAGTGCAATTATCTGCTCACTGTGTCTTTGTCTAACCTATTCTCTACCCATAACCCTAATAAAGCTTGCTCGAATTTTAACCAGAAATACTGCTCAACGTGGATCCAAAGTGCTTACTATCCTTTGGAAGGTTTTCTCTGATGTTTCCTGTGTGCCTCTTTAATCTCACCATTCTGATAATGAGCCTCTCTCTATTTCTTGAACACATCCTTTCTTTTCCTGCCTCAGGACCTTTGCACTTGTCATTTCCTCTGCCCATACTCTTTGCATAGCAATCTCTTCCTTAGGTACTCAGTTTGCACCTTCCCAAGGATGTCTTCTCAATCCTACCTAAAGGAGGCCTCCACATTTATTATTCTGTACTTTGTCATCTTATTTATTTCTATCAGAGCACTTATAAGAAAATGAAAATATACTAGCTTATTTTTTGTTTACATTTGTTTCTTTCCCTTGTCTCCAAATACTACTCAGTCTTCTCAGCCCACAAGGTAGGGGAATATGTAGGTTTCCCACGCAGTGTGGTACTTTATAGATTTCTAAGTACTCTCCATGCAGTACCTTCAATCTCCCCCATAATCCTTTACAAGTGGAATTACTGTTGTATTCTATCAGCGAGGGCTGTTTTAGAGAGAGTCAGATAACTTGCCCAAGCTTCCATAGACACTAATTGTGAAGGAGGCAGAAAGCTTGCCCAGGGCAGGTAGGTTTGAGCCCACACCTACCTGATTCCCAGGTTCTCTCTCTTTCTACCATGCTGGAAGTCTCAACTCCTGGCCCCTTCAGGGGCTGGAAGGAACGCAGAGAAAACAACTTGCAATGTTAGTTCATTTCTTCTTTTATTTATTTAAATTTAAACATCTATCCTCTGACACTGTGCTGGGCACTCAGTGGGCACCATACTTTCATTTGGGAAATCACCCTCTTCTATGCCATAGGAATCCTGCTCAACCATATGGCACCAGGACCGTTAACACTGTCTCCTCCCTTTCACCACTCTAAAAGTGCACATGTGACCTGGGCCAACCAATCAGATGATTTCTTCCCAAGGTTTCCATGTGAGACCCAAGAACCAGCACGTGATCTGACCGGACCAGCCAGCATTACCCCTGGGGAATCCCCCCCCACCGCCTGTACCTAGGATTGAACTCAGGACCTTGCATTTGTGAGGCATGTGTGGTGCCACTGAGTTAAATCCCTGGTCCAACCCCTGGAACTTTTGTTGGCACCTTCAAGACAAGAATTGTATGGTGAGGTTGTTATATGTGAGCTGAAGCAGCTATCTTAGTCACACAGATGGAAAATTCTGGAAAAGTAGACCTGACAGAGAATATCAGAGGAGCTGGGGATGGATGGAGAGACAGAGTGGAGGCCTAACACCATGTCAACATTTGAACCTGGCTATTTATTTATTAAATACCTACCTCCTCCCTAACCCGGATGGTAAGAATTCTGTCTGCTTTCACTCCGCTCTGGTCCCTAGTACCCTAGCAGTGATTCCCACATGACTGAGCTCACAGTACAGGGTAAATATTCAAGAGAGGTCATGTTTAGCTCTAGCTTTTGAATAATGCTGCCAGGGTATATGGGACTTCATTAAATTGAGAGAAATCAGAATTAATCTTAGAGTCTTACTCAACTTTATAATACATAAGGAGTCCTTTATCAAAATTTTAGGTGACAGTGGATATGGGTGGAAACCACTTAGGAATAATACACTCTGGCTCTGTTCTTTAAGAATGTGTGTGCTAAGAACTAGCAGAAAGAATCAACAAATGGGATCTCATCCTACTGAAAAGCTTCTGCACAGCCAAAGAAGTCGCTGGCACTGCTAGAAGACAACCAACAACATGGGAAAAAATCTTTACTAGCTGTGTATCAGACAAAGGGCTA
>PVIC010002363.1:0-78457 GCA_004025085.1 Thryonomys swinderianus
TGTGTGTGTGTGTGTGGTGCCCGGATTGAACTCGGGCCTTTCTGGATTGAACTCTTACCTTTTCTTCTGAGGTAGGCGTGGTATCACTTGAGCTAAATCCCCAGGCCCCTGCCTTGTCCATGTTTTAAAGGCCCAAGGAATTCTGCAGTGGAACAGAAACTCTTCACTTACTTTTCCTACTGTCAAATGCGTTTGATCATGAGGTCTTTTCCTAAGGAAAAGCTATTCAGAGTCAGCAGAGGTGATGTTTTTTGCCTAATGCTTTGGAAAATGGGTTGAAGCAGGAGAGAAACAGATCGTCCTGCAGTTGGATTGAGTGTAGAGAGTATGGCCCTCAGCTGCGTGTGCTGCTCAGGAAAGTGCAATAGTGTGAGGAGTCGGAGCAGGGAGTTTAGAGTTGGGTCACAATCTCATGTGGATCAGGACTGTTCGCTGAGAGAAGTCAGTTCACCTCATTTCTTCATGTATGAAACAAGGATAATAAAAGACCATATAATTATACACTCATAAGGAAACTGATAGTGTAATTGCCTAGATGAGCAAGACAGAGGGCATTAAACATCTTGGCTAGAGTAAGACACATCCAATCCAGAGAAACACAGATGAACAGCAAGACAGGGATTCCTCCTCCTTCTTGAGTGTTATGTTTCAAGACCCCTACTGGATGCCTGACACCATGGGAACCATTATGTACATAAGATTTGGTTCTAGACTCATGTACTTATGATAAAGCTTAGTTTATAGATTAGTTACAGTAAGAGACTGAAACAACTAATAATGAATTTGGACAATTATAAGAATAAAGTATCACTATTCTCATGTATGGGGCCCCTTATTAAGGAAAAATAGGGACTCCCTAAACACAGACACTGGGACACCAGGATGGATCTGGGGAGCAGAAGTGACTACCGGGAAGGTAGTGTATACAATGTGGATATTCTGGATAAAGGAACAACGCACATTCTAGGGGAGGCTTGTCAGTGCGAACCCTGATCCTGACAAGAGGATTCAGAGCCTCATTTCCTTGGTCCTTGGTTCTTTGTGCTCTTACTGAAAGAATTCTGTCAAAATACGTAGATAGCTGTGCAGGAGAGGTATAATTTTTTTTTTTTTTGAGACAGGGTCTCACTTTGTAGTTCAGGCTGGCCCTGAGCTCACTATGTAGCCCAGGAAAGCCTCCAACTCAGCAATCCTGTGTCTGCCTCCTGAGTGCTGGGATTACAGGCGTGAGTCACCATGCCCAGCATTATATGTGGTAACCAGGGGTTGAACTCAGGACCTTGCACTTGCGAGGCAGGCACTGGAATCACTGAGCTAAATTTCTGGCCCCCAAGGAGAGGTATAATTTATTGTAAAGTAGGTAAAGAGAGTTGTACCTTCCAGTGAGAATGTGGGGGGTTCCACAGGAGGAATCTGACCTCAGTGGGACTTTGGGTAACTTTTTATGTATACACCGAAGTTGTTCCTGGTTTCAGACAACTGGGGTGATTGTGATGCTTACCAACATTTTACTGAGAAGTTACTTTGGAATTGTGAAGTATCCTCCTGTCCTTTTTAGATAGCCAGTGTTTCCTGTGTGTGTGGGTTAATCATATAAGAGAGTTACTAAAGAAGTGTAAGGAAGGTAAATCCTAAATTTAAACCAGGTCCCAAGTTAGGAGGGTCTTTAAAGAATATTTTCTTTCCTGATATCACTGGGCTGTAGGCTGTGTCAGCCAGGACTGCTCTATGCCTTCTTCTGAAACTGGAGGGCCAGGTGGCCAGGATTCATAAAAAAAATGTGTGCAATATGTAATCTTAAAATGTTATTGGGTGCTGGGGGATTGTGTTAGGTCTGCAGCCTAACAAATGATTCTTAGTGCATTCTGTATTGAAGTCTTTTATTACTTTTTTTTTTCTCTGTACCAGGAACCGAACTCAGGACCTTGTGCTTATGAGGTGGGTGTGGCACCTGTGAGCTACAACCTTGGCCTCTGAAGTATTTGATTCTTTACTTACTGGCAAAGCATGCTTTTGGGTCCTCCCTGCTTTGTTCTTTAGGCGTACTGATGTCTAAATATCTACCTAACAGGATGGGAAGGGACAGCGTGATATTTTATTCTAGTATGCAGAGTAGCACACAATTTAAAACTTACAAAATGTTTATTTCAGTAGTTTTTCTCTTAATGCTTTTGGACTCAACTGACTACAGGTAATCTAAACTGTGCAAAATGGAAACTGGGCATGAGAGGGTCACTGTATATGACAGACAGAAGCTTAGTCAGGTAGGACCCCTCGGGATTGATGCCCAGCCTTACATTAGAGATGAGGAGCTTCTTTTCCCAGTGGAAAGAACTCACAGCCCAGTGCCCGGCAGGTCACCAAAGCATCCAACTGGCCCCTTCAAATTTCCTGTAAAGGGCCGCTTTTGTTTCACACATTTAGCTTTTGGGATGCAAACATTCTTCACGTATGAAGTCTAGAATTTGGACTTCCATTTGCACTGAGAATTTGCCACCGTGGGACAGAGATTTTGCATGTCGGTCTTTTTCCACAGGGAAGCCCAAGCACAGCATCCCACTGTAGCCGGATAGATTCCTTGTGTTTACTAGGGCTCACATGTAAGCGGTGCTGAGCCTCCTCTGAAGACAGTGCTCCAGGGACTTGGGGGACCCGGTGCAGCTCAAGGGAAATCGTGCCGGTGACTTCTGTGGAGGCCACAGCCTGCCCTCAACCACCAGGGCACTTCTCTGTGGTGAAGGCCACTCAGGAGCACGGTGTTGCCTGCGACAGAGTAGGAAGGGGGCAGGCTGCCACTACCTCAGGGAGAGGTGCAAGAACCTTCGCCTTTCCCTAGTTGCTCAACATTTGAATCTAAGAAATAAGTGGAGAGTGGACAGGTTAACCTGAGAACAGGTACACAAATGTATTGCCTGTGGACACCAGTCGGACCACAGTGAGCACCCTGTCACTCAACGGTATTTGGAAGCTCAGAGGCCCACGCTGCAGGCAGGAGGGAATTGGGATGTAAGCAGTTCAAGAGGTAAAGTAAATGATTTGGGGGGCAGATAAGTGAATCCACACAATCGACGATTGCCAGGGCAAAGTTCATCTGGACTCCGGGCTTGGCACCCACGCTATGTCTTAATCCCCCTGGTGATGAGAATCTAGGGAGACAGCCCCCAGCAATCTGTGTCTTCTGGCCTGGGTGAGGTGGCTCTGGGGGAAGCCCCTTTCTCCTGTGCAGGTCCTCGGAAGCCTCAAAACGGCATATTTTGTGGCATTATTTTCTGAGCCCAACACCAGCATGCGGATCTTTCCTCTGCCTGCGGCCTGGAAGGACAAGGAACAGACAGGCGCCCCAGGCTCTACAGCTCCCACAGGTCTTTCTTGCCTACTCTTTCTGTGCAGCCTTAAAACATCCCTGAAACGTGCCTCCAAGGATCACTGTCAGCCTTGGCCGGGAAGAGGAGGCCCAAGATGGATGACGTACCCAAGGTGCTGAGCGGCCGGGGCTGGAACTTGTTGCCATGGTTCCTGTTACCTGTCCCTCCAACCCTAGCCTTGTCTTTACCCACCTGTCTCCAAACAGCCAGATCAGGTGAGTTTGCTCTGACAGCTCAGAGCTGTTGCCTTCTAAGTGGCTTTTTGGAAAAGCATTTATTCCTTACCTCCCTCACTTCAGTGAGAGGCTAGGTAGAGCCAGGGGGGAGCTGGGAGAGTGGTCCTTGCAAAGTCCTCTCACCTCCTCTCGTGTCTTCCTTAGCATGGCCCTGTGTATGACAGGAGGGGTTTGTAATTATTTTAAAGATGGAGAAACTCAGGCTAAAAGCTGGCATGACTGATCTATGCCAGGGCTCAGAAAACGGCCCCCAAAATGAAGGCCTCAGAAGCAGCGCTTCTTGACCTCTTGCCCTCCTGTCTCTCACCCTCCTCTCCCCTGATGCAAGCCAGAGAAACTAGAACTCCTTGTCCCCAAGGTGAGGCACAGAAATCAGAACCACTTTCTCCCAGCGTCAGTCATCAGCTCAACAATATTGCTCTAACTTCCTTTTCTGTGCGAGAGCAGACGATGATGAAAGTCAGACCCTCACTCCAAAAGGGTTCTGCCCTGTACCTGGGAAGAAGAAATACTATAAGGGCGATGCCAGCAAGCATCTGGGCTGGCCTTGCTGGCTGTCTCCTCTCAGCTGGCTACAGTGAATCGTAACATTTTGGTCCAACCATATTTCTACACAGCCATTCTTGCTTCATGAGAACAAAGTATAAAAATGGGTAGTTGAGTCTGGCTTGTTGAGTCTTCAGTTTGGAGGCTCCAGTGTCACATATAACTACAGTCAGGCAAATTATGTTTTGCTTTCTTTTTGTCAGCCTTTTGTTAGGGGTGTCAGCCGTGCCCCTTTATGATGGATAGGAAAGAGATCAATTCTTGTTACTAGATCTAAAACAAATCCCCTGGGACTGGAAGCCAAGACTCTAAACTGGTCCAAAGCACTCTGGGACCCAGACTAGGGGTGCACATGTAACTCCCAAATCTGCTAGGTATCCAAAGCACAAGTACTTATTCTCTAAAACTGAGGAATAAATTCTAGGACCAGTGGAAGTTAATGGTAGAAAAAGTTTATCGAGAGATATCTTTGGCCTAAGAGACAGAAAGGGGACCTGAAAGTGGGCTGCCCACCC
The DNA here is from genome assembly GCA_004025085.1 of Thryonomys swinderianus. Classification (NCBI taxonomy): domain Eukaryota; kingdom Metazoa; phylum Chordata; class Mammalia; order Rodentia; family Thryonomyidae; genus Thryonomys; species Thryonomys swinderianus. The sequence continues at coordinate 4,663 of PVIC010002363.1, forward strand.
CCCCCTCACTTCCCAGGGGGTTTTTAATAGGGCAGGTTTAAGGTGAGACAAAACTGTAGTTAACCAGTAATATTGCAAGTACAGCTGCTTTGGTAACATTAGTCCAATAAGAAATCACAAGGTCAGGCTGGAGATTTAGCTGAGTGGTTCTGCCGCCTGCCTAGCAAGTGCAAGGTCCCTGGCTCGATGCCAGTAACCACATACAATGATATGATATTGGGCGTGGTGACTCACGCCCACCAGCAATCAGTACCACACCCCACAATGCTGGGCGTGGTGGCTCATGCCTGTAACTCCAGCACTCGGGAGGCAGAGGCAGGAGGATTGCTGAGTTCGAGGCTTGCCTGGGCTACATAGTGAGCTCAGAGCCAGCCTGAACTACAAAGCGAGACCCTGTCTCAAAAAAAAAAAATCATAAGGTGGACAAAACCGTGATCAACCGCTAAGTTTACAGCAAGTATAGTCAGTCAATTAGTTAATATTGATTAAATGGGGTCCAGTGGAGAAGCAGTCACAGAGCAAGTGTACAAGGATTTCGCATCGGGGAGCTTTCCTGGAAAGAGTGGGTGAAGACCTTGGTCCCCCAGCCAGGTGATGGATACCCTATTTGGAATATTAATCATTGTTATTTATCCCACGTGGTTATGGTAGTTTCTCCCCTTTTTGGCCTTTAGTGAATGTGTCTCGTTTGTCCTCTGTGTTGGCTCCTCGCAGGCTGGCCCTGTGTGATTGCTTCCAAGACAGATATTCAGTTCACTTACCTATGTACCACACTGTCAGCGCCAGCTCTTGGCCCACACTCCTCCACCTGTGCCGCACGCGGGAAAAACCACGGCTCTCGAACAGCCGTGCAGCGCTGCTCCCAAGCTTTCAGTGTCCTATGCTCCACAGGAGAGGCAGGTTTGCAAGTCATCTCTCTGCTACCCAAGACTGAGCCTGAGCCAGTTAGCCGGATACCTGTGGGGGGTGGGGGTGGGAAGGGGAGGCAGAGACAGCCTCGGGCTCCGAGCCGGCTGCAGCGGTCTCCCAGGAGAGAAGCTCGCCTCCAGGCAGAAAGCCAGGAGCCTCCCTCATCGCTCTAGCAAACGGGTCCTGGAGGAGCCCCACTCAGCCCCGCTGCTCACGCTGCTCACGGGGCGAGGAGCAAGGGCACAGCTGCGCCCCCACCCCAGGATCCCCCCCTAACCCGGGAGGGAGCCCGCGTATTTATCTTATTTCGTGCGCACCATTTGGACTCATTTTCCCAGTCCAGAGAGAGCTTCGGTGTAAACTAAGGCTCTGTTCTAGGGGGCTTGTTGGCTCCTTGGAGCCTGTAATTGGGGCATTGAAAAGATACAGGAAAAAAAAGCCCACGGAGGAGTGGATGATCTTTTATACTTAAAGTTCCCCCCTCTATAAAAGCGACATATTACAAACCTCTTTCTCCTCTCGAACATTTCTTGCTAAGTGCATTCTGATGCCACATTGAAACGCAAAATAGCTGGAATCAAGCAGGCACCGAAGGCTATTTATATGCTAATCTCTATTTCCCAAGCTGAAGCAGGAACCTCGGGCTTGGTGCTGCTTCTAATGATGGCTCGGCTTTAACCTCTCTGGAAGAAAGAAAAGTATTTTCCTTAAGAAAACAACTCAGTTTCTTTAAGATGAAATGTAATTATCTATTATCAGATGTCCCTTAAAATGCAAGGCCTATTAAAGCTGCTAAAAATATTGAAGCCCTAATTTCACCATAATAGCATTTTAATTTCAGCAAATCATGCTTCTATTGTTACAGGACATTTCGCGGTAGGAATGTGGTAAGAGGTCCATCTTAGCTTTTTTCTTAACATTTTCCTTTCTTTGAGAAGTACAATTAAATCATTGCAATCATCTAACCTTCTTCGACACAAAATTTTACTTATGAAGTAGAAAACAATGGTCATTAGCATTTAAAAGAATTTGTTTTAAAAGTAGGTAAAGTTTAATTGCTTTAAATATTCTTGTTGGAATGTGCAGCCGCTGTTGGTTCAACGTTCATATTAAAGAGAGACGGTGTTTAATTGATTGCTGAGTTTCATTGAAAAATATTTACTGTCTTTCTGGGCAAGATGTGAAAGAGATGCCTTGACGGACCCTAAAGAAGAGAGAGTTTGAGGGGGAAGCGAAGGCTTTGGAGGAGTTGCCGGCAGTATGACCGAGTGCGCTCACCTCTCCGCTGGAGTTTTGGAGAAATTTCCTGCAAAAGTTTCTAGAATGAATCACCCGAACTCCTTTTTTAGTAGTCACCAGTAGGAAGCTTCTGTGGTTCCACTGAGGAATCCTAGAGTATTTTTTTCCTGTTGGCCAGACTCTGTAGGGATTGAGAACGGTAAGGAGGGTGAATCTGAAACCCGTCCACCTCTTTCATCAGAAGGGGTCAAGGAGGTCAAGGAGGAGAGGAGGACCTCAGCGCGGCCTGCCAAGTTTTTTCTAAACTCACATCACCAAAAAGAATTTCAAGATGCATCAGTGTAGGGAACAGGTGGAGTTAGAAAGTAAGAGAGGAAAGGAGAAGACTGCAGTTTGAGTACCTGGGGGAAGCTTGCTCTGACGCGGGGTACACCCTGGGCTGCTCACAGAGCCCAAACAGAGGTGGCGAGAGAGGGGCGGTTCTGGTCTCCACCAGAATTCAGTTCCCATGGGATGCTGTCCTTCTGGGGGAGGTGGTCTCATCGTGGGGTCTCTGTGAGGCCTCTGTGAGGCTCTGCCCTTCCAAGATTCTAGGTAATAGAGGTTTGGAGACTTCTAGGCATCGTTCCATGGGGTGTGGACCTGGAGCGTGTGACAGCTGGCAGCCAGGTATTATTGAATAGGGTGAAGAGAGAGGAGAGGGCCACCTCAGGTTACTGATTCGGGTTGGGGAAGGCATAATTGGCCCCCAAGTCATCAGTATTATTAGGTGAGCATTTGCTATGTGCCAATCTCTGGTTTGAGTTCTTTATGTGTGTCATTTTCCTTAATCCTCAGAACACTTTTATAGTGAAAGCTATTATCCCTGTTTTCTAAACTGGACATGAGGCTCGTAGAAGTTAACTTGTTCAAGCTCGTGCAGTTGGTGAGATCTATCTGGGAACAACCATGCTATTGATTCTTCCTACCACCTTCTGCCCAGTCATTGCCTTCACTCATGCCCAGGCCAGATCCTGGTTATACCAAGGGTAAGAACCCTTGACCCAGCCTACTTTCTCCCACCCACCTGTGCCTGGGACCCTTGGCCCACCAGCCGCATGGAACCTGAAAAGATTCATTCAGTCCTTCTCCCACTGGGCCTCGGTTTCCTTCCTGCAAAATGAGGAACTTGAGTGACCCTACTTCAAAAGCTCTTTGAACTTCAAGTGTCTATAGGCTCAACTCAAGTGCACACCTGAGGTTTGATGCCTATGTGGGTCCAAACATATGTGGGCTTGGATGGGCAGGATGGGCAGCACAAGGTCCTGCCTTCTCCATAGTGTGTGCGGGCAGCTCAGTGTAGCAAGCCATCTTCCTGCATGGTCACAGCTGGATACCGATGCCTGCACCCAGCACAGGACACATGGGTCACTCTGTCCCAGGACGTATGAAATTTTTCTCAAGTTTGCTGCACAAACTTCCAGCTCAGGAGTTGCCTCTTGTGGGAAAATTCCTGGTCCCTTTTAATATTCCAAAGCTCTTGACTTTTCTGGCCTTTCCTGCGACATCTATGTTAGTTAGCTTTTTGTTACTGTGACCAAATACCCAAGAACAATTTAAAGGAGGAAGGGGTTATTTTGGCTCCTGGTTTAAGAGTGTCAGTCCATGGTTAGTTGGTGCCAAGTGAGAAGCATCATGGCAGAAGGGCATGATGGAGGAAAGTGTCTCATTTCATGTCAACTAGGAAACTAAGAGGGTTGGAAAGAGCCAGAGAGCTAGGACAGGGCTGGGGACAAGAATATATCCTGTCAGGCTATATTCCCAGCTTGCTCCAATGAGGTTCTATCTCCTAATAGCACATTCAGCCATGAACTCATCATTGATGAGATCAGCAAACTTATGACATGATCACTTTCTAAAGCCCTAACCTCTGAGCCTTTTGGGACACTTTATTTATTTATTTTAAAAATCGGAACCATAATAGTATCTCGACATGCAATAGAAAGGAAGTCTATAGCTGAAGTTCAACTTCTGACTCAACTACTTACCAGTGTGTGATCTCAGCCCATTTCCTCATCCATACTAGGTAGTAATCACAGTGCCCGCTTTCCCTGCTGGCTATGTGAGTATGAAGTGAGAGGTGTGTGCAGCTCTGGGCACCGTGCCTGGCACATACAAGTGCTATCATAAGTGTTAGTCATTATTACTCTAGCAAAGGTGCTTACTCACAAATGTGTTGTAGCCATACTGTGTGCTCAGCTGGGTGTGGAACCACAGGCTGTCACCTTTCTAATCTCTGTGGCCAGCGCAGTGGAAAGCACTGTGGGGTAGCCGAGGGTAGGTGTTCAAGTCCACGTCATGTCGCTTACTGGTTACACGTGTGACCTCGGATACATTCCATGACCTCTCCGGCCTTCTGTCTCTTCATTTGGAAACGGAGTTGATGGTGGGGCCCTCTGTGTGGTTATTAGGAGGATGGACAGAGGTCAACCTAGTGCTATTAAGACCCCACCCAGGAGCAGGTATAAGAGTTTGGCCCATGGAATTGGAAGAATAACCAGCTCTCCTTGATAATGGACATCTGTGCTGTGCTGTTTAATCCACAGCAGCTCTGGGCGGAACCCACATTATTGTCTGTTTCACCAAGATCTTAATAGCTGTTAAGAGGCATCTAGTCTGACCTCACATGAAGTCTGTGCTCACTACCCCAGGACAGCTCCCCGCATTGTGAAGTCAGGTAGATGAGGTGGTGATTCCCCTATGGGCCAAACAGTCTTCTATAAGTTAGATGGGGCTGGGAGCTTTGGATCATTGTGAATTTTAGTTTAATTGATTTCATCATGGTAGGTCCAACCGGAAGATGCACTTAGCTTCTTATACTCTCTAGGGGCTGTTATAAATTTGATTATATCTGAAATAGCAGATTTCAAGTTGAAGTCCCCTTTGTCCACTCTGGAATTCAGATTTATTTCTGAGAGACCGGTGCAATTTTCTTATCTTTGTTACAAATTACTGCAGTCTGGGTTAATCTCACGCAGCAATAAAGCTGTTCGCCTCGGAAGCTTCCTGCAGTGTCAGACCTGATGAATAGCTCCCTTTGGCTATAATAATTCAGTCTAGAACACTGAAAAAAAATCGCAACAACTTGGTTCTTCTGCAGAAATACTGTTGTGTGCTCAGCTGCTTAGTGTTAGGGATCGGGCGCTCACTCAGGTGAAGGCATTGGAGCTTCTGAATCTTGGCAGATTCAGAAGGTATGCCAGGAACAAATGGCAAGCATTGTAAAGGGGGCAGCCTTGGCTAAAGTTCTCTAGGTGTGGTGACTATAGTAGAAAAGAGGTGGCCTGAAGGTGTAAGGGAGTGAGCAGGCTGCTCTCAGGAGCGGAGAAAGGGCTGAAGAAGCAGCAGGCTCCATTCATGTTAGGCTTCCTTCATTCAACAACTGTCATTTAAAAACATCTAATATGCACCACCGATTAGAAAAGACATGACTGACTTAATGAAAATGCTTATTGTGAGTGGGGGAGGGGAACACAGCCATCTCCCGTGTGTACACTGATTTGAAGACCCAAGGTTGTGGTCCTGGAAGAGACTCGGGAGGCTGAGGTCTCAGGGAGAGTGAAGAGGTGTGTGTTTATGTGTGCGTGTGCCTGAGAGGGAGGCTTGGTTAATAAGCCGAGAGGTGGCCCCTGCGATGAGTGGATGGGGTTATGGGAGATGCAGCTAGGGTGCAGTAGGGGCAGGCATTTTCTGTTCAGTAATGAACAGCAATCGAAGCAGATTGGTACATTTTGTATTTAGGGTATGTAGGAGGCAAAGCTGTGTCTCCTGTAGGAAGACAGCTGCTGAATCATGGGAATGCTGGGAGGAAATAGTGGCATACTGGGCTCCAGGAAATACCCTGGAAGAGCTATTTAAGATACAGTTCAAGAGTTAGGAGATACACGTTTCTGTTCATTCCAGGCTTCGGAGTTTCTTTCTCTTGTTTTCCCTCCACTCCGAGCAAAGGCCTAACCCAGTCCATCTGGGGCGTACTCCCCTCCGGTCCCTGTGGCTTTCAGTCCAATCCTGCTCTGAATATTCAAGGTGGACACTCTTCAGCCCTTGCACTGTCCTTTCAAGGTCTTTGAGTGTCCACCGGAAGGTCACAGATCTCAGGGTCTAGCTCCCCTCCCCTTTCCTCATCATGGCAGCCCTCACCATGGTGCCATCACCAGCTGGTCTCAGCCCCTCTGGGAAACTTCCAAGAGCTGCATTCTTCATCTTCTCTGCCATAGCTTGGCCAATCTAAGCCTTTCGTTCGGTCCTTTCCCTGTCTGAAATTACCCCAGGAAGAAAGACAAGCCTTGCAGGTTGTCATTTTCCGCCTACCAGTTTCAGTGTTTCAGCACTAAACTCCCTAAGTTCAGGGAACACAGCCCTTATTCCCTTAATGGAGCAAAAACACTTTTAGAATTGTTTTTTAGCTGATAAAGTCCTCTGCTACAGAATGGACTGATCTGTAAAGAGATATTATTGCCTAATTTCCATCCATGCATCCATCATCCATCATCCATCCATCCATCCATCCATCCATCCATCCATCCATCCTTCCTTCCCCCCGCTCCTGTTTATTTCACATTCATCCATGCATCCATCCATCCCCCCATCCCACCACCCTGCACACTCCACTGCTTTGAACAAGAGTGAAGGGTTTTCAAGGATGGTATTTCTTTGACAACTGCCCCCCTCTGAAGATGGGCTATCACATCCCGGTTTCCCCACTGGGCTGTCCATTGTCCACAGTGCCCCAAATCAATCTACTATACTGTTAAAATCCTGGGGTCTGGACTCAGAACCCCTGTGTTCATGTCCTGACTCTGTCACATTCTAGCTATGGGTATTTGGTCGCAGAAGTCAGACTTTTTTTCATAGTACTTAAATCCATCTGTTAAATGAGGATCATAACAGCATATACCTCTCAGGCTGGTTGCAAAGGTTAAATGAGATGATGCATTTCAATTTCTAGAGCATGGCTGGTGCTTAGGAAGAGCCTCATAAATCTTAGCTATCGTGAGCCATCTTGGGCCAATGGACATCTGACACGAGCCAGGGTACTATCATCCTCTGTCTTCTCGCTAAAATTTAGAACCAAGACTAGAGTGCCTCTGAGTTGCTCAGAGCTCCTGAGTTGGACAGAGAGGTTGCTGGGAGGCTGCTCTGGGCTCTGAGTAAGGAGAGCTGGTTTGCAGAGGGGGTGGAGCAGGGGACGTGTGAATGTCTAAGGGTGAGATAGGAAGGGGGAGAAAGAAGAAAAGGAAAAAAGAGGCAGAGAGAGGAAGGAAGAGAGAATGAGGGAGGAAGAAAGAGAAAGAAGAAGAGGAGGAGGAAGAAGGAGAACAGAAAGTGGGGAGAAAGCAGAGACTTTGAAATGCTTAAGTGCTTGAGTTCCTGGTCCCCATCTGGTTTATGATGGTCAGGTCTCACCTCTGTCCAGGTAAATCTCTGTTTACTTGATTTTGTTTGTTGGCTTCAATGATTTTGAAATGGGCAGGAACAAAGAAACCAAGCAAATTACATCCCTGCCCTCAGGGAATTTGTCATCTCCCAGGTGAATACAGGAGATAAGACTAGGCTGTAGTTAAACACAAAAGGAGTGTGGACAGGGCTGTGAGGGAAAATAAAGAAAGGTCATACTGTTGATTAGGATTCGAAATTGCAGAAGGTACATTGATGGAGGAGAGTGTATTGGCGTTAACTCTGGGTGTGGGGATTTTCTTAAAGCTTCCTGTATGGACTTGAGACACAGCTACTGCTTTCAGCTACAAGATGCTGTGGAAAGGAAGCAATGAGACCACGAGAAAAGGAATTCTCCTGGTAGGAAACAGCATCTGCTGCCGCTCAGAGTGTAGGGCGCTCTCCTGTGACAACACACAGATGAGGGCTCTGGGTTCTGCCCCCAGATGGCCCTATTTGTTAGCACCGTTCTACACAAGGGCATCAGGAGTACGTTCGCTTGGAGAGAAGAGCTTTGCCCTTGAAGCTCTTCCCCAGCCAGCCCATGCTGAATGTCAGTGTCAGTTTTGATGGGAAAAGCTGGGGAGCCCGCAGAATTCTGCAAAGCAAGCTCTTCCTGCAATTACCCTAATGACCATTCCGGCCAGACTGACAGCCCATGAATCTAGAGGGTCTAGTTGCTGTTGTCTGTATCTGTTTGGAGTGAAATTGCCCACTCTTGGGTCTTTGCCTATGACAGTTCTTTACTTGGAATGCCCATGTCTACCTATCAGAACATCACCCGATTTGAGGTCCATGTACAGTGGTGCCATTTCCATGATGCCTTTTTTGCTCCCCGCACCCCTAGATATGGCTCAGTTTTGCCCCTGAGCTCCTTTAGTGTACACCTCTAGGCAGCATTTCCTTCCGTGAGCTTTGTTCTAGCTCTTGCCAGTTGTTTCTTCCATGCTTGTCCTCTGAGACAGGGATCTCTCCAAGGAGAAGACCCTGATTTGTCATTATTTCATCCCCAGAGCCTCCATACTGCTTACTTACTGTACAATATGACTTTTTAGTGCTTTAAAGTTGTTGGTAAATTACAACCAGACACATAGGGCTAGCACCAGGAATTGGACTACAAATGCTTCCGTGTAATCCTAATACCAACCCTGCAGTCAGGTGTAATGTCATCAGCACTTTACCTGCCCAAAAAGAGTGTTGGGCTAGAGAGAAGGCAAGCCAGCACAGGGAATGGGAGAACTAATTTTCAGCCTTGGCTCATTTGAATCAAACTTTCTTTTTTTTTTTTTTTTTTTTTTGAGACAGGGTCTCACTTTGTAGTTCAGGCTGGCCCTGAGCTCACTATGTAGCCCAGGCAAGCCTCCAACTCAGCAATCCTTCTGCCTCTGCCTCCCGAGTGCTGGAGTTACAGGCATGAGCCATCACACCCAGTATTGTGGGGTGTGGTACTGATTGCTGGTGGGTGTGAGTCACCACACCCAATATCATATCACTGTATGTGGCTACTGGGATCGAACTAGGGACCTTGTGCTTGCTGGGCAGGCAGCGGAACCACTGAACTAAATCTCCGTCACAAATACAAACTTTCTTAAAAGTGACAGGGTACTGTCTGCCTTCCCTTAGATCTCACAAAGAAGCAAATTAGAACAGAGGCATCTTTTTTTATGAATCTGTTAAAATATGATTAAAATGTAAGATCTTGACACTGACAGTGTGGCAGTGAGCTGCTCTTTTACCCTCCTGGCCTGAATGCGGACTTCAGAAACTAACTACTCTGTTTGTGCTGGAAGGATATCATTCTAAATCCTGTGGAAGAAACCAACCAAAGAACAACGATGTTCACTATGGCACTGCTAATGTTGGTGAAATTGTAGTAAAATGTAGCGTTACTCTTGCAGTATTAGGCAATTATTAAAATGGCAGTTATTTAGATTGTATTTAGATTGGATCTGAGGCTGAAAAGATGTTTAGAATGTGGTATGAGGCGAAACAGTAACAACAACGACAACAGCAAAGGAATGCACAGTTGTGAGTTCATGGTTACAATGGCAAAACCTGGAGCTCAGGAGAGGGGAGATATTCCAAGAATGCTAATAGTGGTTTTGACAGAACAAATGAATGATGGACTACTTTTCTCTTTTCCATTTTTTCTCTAACATAGGTATATTGTTTTTACAATGAAAATGATGCATTTAAAAAAAACCTGATGAATAATTTTATGGCTGAGCCTTATTAGCAATCCAAAGTAACCTTGTGTGAAGATGTTTCCCGGGCCTTAGATCAATACAGTGAGTGGCCCAGACCCTAGGTTGGTAGACAGCCATGTGTATGTTCAGTTATCATCATGGGCTGTCTGTGGGATCCCACAGATGCTGCACATCTGGAAGATAAGCTGTTTTTCTGGGTAACTGAAGCACCCTGGGCTTCCTTCCTATCGGAAGCACTCTTGTTTCCAGCTGTGTCTCCTAAGGGACAAGCAGGGAGTTCAAAGGTTTTTTTCCATGGGAGGAGGAGGATTAGATTAAAAAAAAAAAAAACTTAGGATTTTTTCCATTTTAATTTTAATTTTTTTCAGTGCAAGGAATAGAATCCATACATAGTGGGCACCACTGCTGTTGAGCTGCGTACTTTTAATTAAAACACAAAAGCAAGAGCTGGGAGGCCACGTCCTGAGATGACTGGAACATTTTTGTTATCTGTCCAGTTAAGTACGATCGTGTTTTCTGTCCATCTTCAACGCCAGCTTGGGCGGTGTCTAGCTTTCAGCCCTCCTCAGTTATTCTTCGGCAAGCAGAGCTCTTTGAAAAGCTGAAATCGAGGCGAAAAGCAATGGGCTTGGGAAGACTCCTGTTCTGGTTTGAGGTTGTCACCGCTTTCCTCAGGGGAGGGGAAGACCCAAACTCCTCTCTAGTTTGAATTCCATTTTAGCTACTGGCTCTCTGTGGACCCTGCTGGCTTGTCTCTTTATTGAAGACACTGTTTGTTTTTATTTGTTTTTTGAGATGGGCTGGCTTTATAGCTTATGCTGGCCCTGAGCTCACTCTGTAGCCCAGGCAAACCTCAAGCTCAGCAATCCTCCTGCCTCTGCCTCCTGGGTGCTGGGATTACAGGCGTGAGTATTGTTGTGTGTGGTACTTATTGCTGGTGGGCGTGAATCACCATGCCCGGTATTGTTGTCTGTAGTTACTGGGGGATTGAACCAGGGACTTAGCGCTTGCTAGGCAGGCGCCAGAACCACTGAGCTAAATCTCCAGGCCCTGTGGTTATAACTTTTTTTTTTTTTTGAGTCAGGGTCTCACTTTGTAGGTCAGGCTGGCCCTGAGCTCACTATGTAGCCCAGGCAAGCCTGGAACTCAGCAATCCTACTGCCTCTGCCTCCCGAGTGCTGGGATGACAGGTCTGAGGCACCAAGCCATGCATGTGTGGTATGTGGTACTGATTGCTGGTGGGTGTGGCCACCATGCCCATTATTGTTGTATGTGGTTACCGGGGATCAAACCAGGGACCTTGCACTTGCTAGGCAGGTGCTGGAACCACTGAGCTAAATCTCCTGTGGTTATAATTTTTTGCCCAGTCTTGCTCATCACTTACCAATCTTTTATCTTGCAAGTGACCTCGGGCAGATCATTGCAGTTTACCAGGAATCAGTTTTGTTTTTTCCTCTGTGAAACTGAAAAATAACAAGGGTTTGATGACACACATTTGGTAATATGGGTACAACTCTTAAAACGTATCTAACACATAATCAGTGATAAATAAACAGAACTCTAGAATGTGAACTTGGTGATAGTTCTTGGTGGTGGTGTTTTGTTCTTTACCGTATGCCCAGTGCCCAGCCCAGTGCCTGGCACATGCTGTGTGCCACACAAAGGAAGGGTGGAGCTCTGGTTGTTGAGGTCCCAGTGTTTCTACTGCAGCCGTTCCTTCTGGCTTTGCCCAGCTGTGTTGGATTCTTACAGAGAGCCTGTGTGTCTCTGTCACTCTGGCAATAATTTGATGGATGGATCTGGACAGCCCATAGATACCATTTCCTGAGAGGCCTGTTCCATAGGCAGGACTTAGGAATAGTCACATTAGCACCCTAAGGCTGCTTCTACCTGAGATTTCATCATTTTCCTGGGAGCTAAGTCCATTTTGGAAGTTCTGTCTGGCCTAATTGGAGTTGCTTGTCAAAATTTATTGGCTAGAGTCAAAGAGAAGACCCTTATCAAATTAGGATTGCCTAGGACTGGAGAGACCACTGGGGCCTGGGCCACACTGTGGCCCCACATGGGGCCTCCCACCCACCTTTCCCTAATAGGAGGCCCCAAGCACTTAGAATTCAATTAAGCCCTGGTGAAGAAGTCTTCCCGGCAGAGCCGGGGCAGACCCATGTCTGGGCTGAACAGAACAACCGATTTAAGCTAAATCAACACCTACTTAAGTGAGCCGTAATAAGCATTCTGGGGGCGACACCAGCCTGGGGGCGTCATTTATCACTGGGTAATAGAAAACCGTAATGAATAATAACTTGGGCCCAGCAGCCGAAGCGTGCATACATTACGGGTTCAAACTGCCACTGTCCATCGAGTGAGGAGGGCGGGTCCGAGGCCAGGGTGGTGGGGTTTGCATATTGGATTCTGCCGCCACTGCGGAGGAAGGCCTTTGTTGTACAAGAGAGCCATTAATCTCACACCCTCGTTGCCAGTCTGCACTTGGCGTGGTGAACACACGCTCTGTTTGCTCGTACTGCACCAAGAGGGAACAGCATGCCCAGAGGAGAAATCCTGCTCCAGACAGATGCTGCTTTTGGCCTCCGCTGTGGCCAGAGTAGAGCACAGTTAAGAGAGCTCCTCCCAGAGGCCTGCTTGAAGGTGTGACCACGTCCTTAGAAGGCCTCATCAAACTGGGCAGTGCTAGAGTTTGCACACTGTGTTGGGTGAGCACGTGAGGCTCGTGGCCTGATGCTGTCACATTTGGTGTCTATGACTACTTTGGATGGCTATTAAACCTGTGGCCTATTTGATAAAGGAGAACTGAGAATTAGGGAAGTTCAGTGGTTTATACTCTCAACTAGGAATGAGAGTCTTGGCACTTGGACCCAAGTTTCTGATACAAAGTCTGAACTTTTGATTGTCTTCACTGCCCGGAATAAAGGCCCTGAAATCTCTCCATCTGTTCTCTGGATCCCACCCCTTCCGGCTCTGGATCCTGGAGAATTAATTAGTGCCCTGTCCCATTGTGTCCTGGCTTATTACTTCTTTCTTTTGAAAGTCCTCCTTGTACCTTTCATAAGTTGCCTCCTGCTAGTTTGCCTTGGCCTCCTTAGGGTGATAATCACTACTTTTCAGGGCCATTGCAAGGATAATGAGGCAATGTGAACTAAATCAAGATGCTCCCAGTCTCCTGGGCTTCAGGTAGGAGAGGGCCACTGGAATGAGGAAACGAGATAACACAACTCACAGCCCTCCTCCCCCAGTCCTTCCCTTCATGTTCCACCTTCCGCTGCTGCCAAGACGTTTCCATTTTACTCTCTTATTTAGCCTTGGGCCCCATGGAGTGGCTCCCAGCTCAGTGTTGGACTCTTCTTCTGCCTCCAACACTGGCTTCTTGGTTCCTGGGTCCCTGCAGTCTGTCCACCCCTCTTGGTTAGGGTTGGCTTCTCTTGCTCTCCAATGTTTCCTACTGAAGTGGGAGGAGTTTTCTTTCCTCTGTGCTTATTTGTGTGTATCTTCATTGTGTGTATCTCATTGTGTATACCGTCATTGTGTGTACTTCACTGTGTGTACCTTCAAACAAACAGTCAAAGGGGACCTGGATGATGTTTTCCTACAGCAGATAAGTGCCATTCTCATGGCTGCCTCTCCTCACTCACTTCTGTATTTCAGTTTCACAGCCCCAGAGTGTTGTGTTCTTTGCTTGCTAAGGAGTATGCTGCTGATGCTTCTACACCTTGACCATAAACCTGGCATCTCAGGATCCATGATGACTTCATGGGAGCCTGGAGCAAAGCATGGGTGCCACAAGCTACACTGGATGAGATTTGGTCCCTTTTCTCCTGGTCACTATCCTGAGACCAAGAGGGAGCCTGGGCTTGATGTGCATTGATTAAGACTGAACTGATTTAGATTGGCATCTTAGGATAGAATAGTCAAGGCTGGAGATTTGGCTCAATGGTTTGGGTGCCTGCCTAGCAAGTGCAAGGTCCCTGGTTCAATCCCCCTTAACCACATACAACAATGTCAGGCGTGGTGGCTCACACCTGTAATCCCAGCACTCAGGAGGCAGAGGCAGGAGGACTGCTGAATTCAAGGCTTGCCTGGGCTACACAGTGAGCTCAGAGCCAGCCTGAACTACAAAGCGAGACCCTGTCTCAATAAAAAGAACAGTCAATGTCAAGTAAATACCTCAACTGTATTCCTCATAGTCATTGTAAATACACTGAAAAAGTCAACTCACTTTAATCAACCAAAACAACAACAAAAACCCAAACAATGACCCAAGAAATGAAAAAGTCAGTGTCCTAATTCTTTTTTTTTTTTCTTTTTTTTTGAGACAGGGTCTCGCTTTGTAGTTCAGGCTGGACCTGAGCTCACTATGTAGCCCAGGCAAGCCTCGAACTCAGCAATCCTCCTGTCTCTGCCTCCAGAGTGCTGGGATTACAGGTGTCAGTGTCCTAATTCTTATTTGCATTCTGATAGCTCAGCTTTGACCTCTTTTCTCCTGGTTCCTTCTCAAGGATTTCCCTCCTTGTCCCTTTGACTAGTCAACCCCTTTCCCACCCTGTTGAGTAAGTTGCCAGAGAACAAATGTTTTGCAGAATGATAGCAACCTGTGGGAGTGGCTGTGAAGGTGGCCACTCCGCTTTCCCTCAGAGGAGCCAGCTGGAGAGCAGAGTAGCTGACGGTCTCCAGGTGCTGTACCTGTGGCCCTCAGCCAAGTGTAGCCAAGACCTCACTTTCCTTGGCTGTGCCTGGCCAGCTGCTGGGCACTGTGGGTACCAGATCTGGGCTGTCGTCTGCCTGGTACAGGGCTCTCCTAATGGGTGGTCTGTGCTGCAAGTGCCACATGGGCCTGGCTGTGCCATTCTGAGGGCTGCACCCAGGTCCTTAGCTCTCAAGACTTTTTTCTTCCGCTCTCCTCTCATAGGATCAGATCAGGATTAGAGACTGGCGGGTTCCTCTGCCTAGACTCCTGCTTCCTCTCCCTTTTATCTATCACAAGCATTTCCCCATAAAAAAAAAGTAGCTTGTACTCTTCTAATTATGTCCTGGCATCTGCTACTCGGAGGACGAGAGCTGATTCATGTGCTCAGCAAGAAGAAAACCTAACTGTTCCTACATCACACATAAATTTAAGGGGGCTTAACGCGCTCAGAATAGAAGCTCTGTGAGGGCCGGTGCTCTCGGTATCCCCAGTAGTGTCTCATGGGGACCCAGCCCTCAGCTGCAGCTGGGGGAAGGGCACCAGGACTCTCCCAGCCCAGGAGCTCCCTGTGTGAGCCTGTGGAGCCCAAGAGCAGAGCTGAGAAGCTGGGCCGGTCTCACGGTGGCCTCCCTCGCTCAGCCTCCCTCGTTCGCTTCCGAGGATACCATCATCATCTGTGCTGAAGTAGTTGCCCACATGCTGTATAGGGACCACTGGTCTCCACAAGGACCCAAAACCACAATCTGCCGGTCTCTGCTTTAGCTCTTGGAAGGCCCTGACCCCCGTGGCTGAAGATACCTCTGGCCTTCGGATCCTGAGAATGTGCCAGTGTGTTCCCTCTTCCTGCCCAAGACTTTAGGAACCTGTGTAGGTCTAATTTGGAAGGAGGCCCTGACTAATGTCTGTCACAGTTGTGGGATGTGATATGATATGAGTGACAACTATGGTGAGTGGGAGGTGTGGGGGGGTGGCCAACTGACTGAACTTGGTCAGCAGCGTGCGCGGCCCGAGGCTGCGAAGTGTGACACGAGGTGTCCGTGTGGAAGAGAAGTCCTGAGTTAGCAGGTAGGAGCCCTGGAGCTCCACGCAGCAAGGTCCAGCAGCAGCTAGCTGTCCCTCTCAGCAGACCGCACATCTGACAACATTTGGCTTGTCAAAAATGTGTGTGTCTACATCAGTGGAGATACCGCTCTGTAGTTTTCTTTTGTGGTACTGAGGATGGAACCCAGGACTTGTACATGTTGCACAAATACTCCACCACTGAACAGCATTCCCAGATCTTTTCAAAAATTTAAGACAGGGTTTTGGTAAAGTGCCAAGACTGGCCTTGAACTTGCAATCCCCCTGCCTTGGCCTCCTGAGTAGCTGGGATTGCAGGTGTGTCCCATCATGCCCAGTTTGGTCTATAGTTCCTCGCATCCGCTGTGATTTGTTTATCTGGCTTCAGCAGCAGGGAAATGCTTATCTCATAAAATGAGTTGGGAGATATAACTCCCTTTTTTTTATTCTTCTGAAGAGTTAGTGTAGAAAATACTAAATAGTAATGCTTTTTCTTTAAAGTTTGTTAGAATTCAGCAGTAATGCCAACTGGGACAGAAGTTTTCTTTGTACGAAGGGTTTTAGTTATGAATTCAATTTCAGGTGATCTATTTCTTCTTGAAGAAGCTTTGGTAGCTTGTATATTCTGTGAAATTTGTCCATTTCATCTTGGTTGCACGAAACTTTTTATCATAAATTGTTCACACCATTCCCTCTATCCTTTTAGGATCTGTTATCTGTAGGATCTGTAGTGATAAATCCATTTTAATTTCTGACATTGGTAATTGGTGTTTAAGCTCTTTTTAAAATTTCATTTTGTTTTATGTGTGCCTAAGGCTCATGAATTTTCTTAATTCCCTATGTCCTCTTACTTCTGACCTACTTGTTTCCTTATATTTGAAAGAGGTTCTTATAGATACCATGCAGTTGGGGCAGATCTGATCCTTTTTACCTTTCAAAAATTGGCTGTTCAGACAGTAAAATTTACAAATTTAACAAAATTATCAATATGGTTGACTTTAAACTTACCATCTTACTGTTTAAAACAGCTTTTGGTCTGATTAACTGTTAGTTTTTTTGCTTTTTATTTTGTCTATTACTATTCTAATTTTAATTATTTGCACTTTTTGCCTATGTGTTTAATTTCTTTCTAAATTATTTCATATTGAATTACATGTTGATCGGTTTTTTGTCATAATGACAAAATACCAGAACGAATAAACTTGTAAGAAGAAAAGATTTATATTGGTTTATTTCCAGAGGTTTCAGTCCACGGTTGATTGGCTTTTGGGCCCATGGCAAGACACATCACGGAAGGGAGAATGTGCTCGTTGCTCACCTCATGGTGTTCAATAAGCAAAAGGGAAGTTAGGAAGCCCCTGCTTCACAGGTGTGATGCCCCCTCCTTAGGTCCCAACATCTAATAGTGCCACAGGCTGCTAATGAAGGCTTCTTCGTGTGGGGCTTAGGGACACATTTAAGATCAAAATTGTAACAGCTTATTATCTCTTTTTTTTTTTAACTGGTCATTCTAGGCAGTTATATATTCAACTTTCATTTCTCTTGTCAATCATCAAATAATATACTACTTTTACGAAGCAAGAACTTTTATGTGGTAATTCCTACCCCCCATATGTTTTACTCTTGTTTTTATAAATTTTACTCTATATATGCTATGAATTATATGACACATTATTATTGCTTTTTATTTAGGTCACCAATTAATTCCTTTTTTTTTTTTTTTTTGAGACAGGGTTTTACTTTGTAGTTCAGGCTGGCCCTGAGCTCACTGTGTAGCCCAGACAAGCCTCAAACTCAGCAATCCCCCTTCCTCTGCCTCCTGAGTGCTGGGATGACAGGCTTGAGCCACCACGTCCCGTATTGTGGTATGCGGTGTTGATTGCTGGTGGGCCCTTCGAACTTCACACCTCCTCCCGGCGCCGTAGCCCCTGTCCTCACCCTGCCCAGCCCACCTGTGGGTGGATGGTCACCTGACCACCCGCCGAGGAGCAAAACGGGTGAATGGCCGGAAGCGGTGCACGGCTAAGTGCAGAAAGTATGACGGGTCTTTTAGATTGTTGAGTAAAGTAAGGCCTAAGCGGCAGAAGATTCCCGAAGATGAATAGCCTCTGTCCACCCAGAGGTGATGATTTGCAGAGCTGGAGGGTGGGAGTGGTTTCCTGTGGAGGGAACCTGGCAGGGAAGGGGCTCACATCCAGAGACTGGCCTGCTGTCTAAATTCTGCCCTGCCTAAGATTTTGAAAAATGATACTCGTGCTGTTTAAAAGCCTACGTAGAATGTTGGTCCTGTCTGAGCCCCGGCAGGGTGTGTCTCTGGGGCATCCGTTGTCCGAATGAGTAGCCTGGCAGAGCGCTGGGGCGTGAGCAGGGCTTCGCAGTGACCCTGTGGCCGACAGCCCACACGGCCTGGCTCGGAGCACGGGGAGCTGGTGACAGAAGCCTCTTCTTTGCTTTACTGGAGCACAGTGAGGCTTTGGGGCCGGAGGGCCCAGGTGCGTGTGTGTAGATTCCGTGAGCACGTGTCCCGCCCGGGGGAGCGTTCTCCGAGAGCCTGCGCAGGGGGCGGTGCTGAGGCCGCCCTGGATGTCTCTGAAAGGGCGGGGCAGACAGCACACGAGCATCGCTTGGAAGTGCGCGTGAGTCTGCATGACTCGGGTATGTCTAAGCCCAAGGGGTCACACTGGAGGGAGCTGGAGTTTGCAGTGGGCAGGGCAGGGGTGGGGATGAGCAGGATAAGCTCGAGTCTTTTTTTTTGAGACAGGGTCTCGCTTTGTAGTTCAGGCTGGCCCTGAGCTCACTATGGTGCCCAGGCAAGCCTGGAACTCAGCAATCCAACTGTCTCTGCCTCCCGAGTGCTGGGATGACAGGCGTGAGCCACCACGTCCGGCATTAGCTCGAGTCATTTTTGTGGCCTCAGTTCAGGACACGAGCCTGTCAGCTCTGGAGACATTCAGACTATTTTGTTACTTTGCTTCAAACTAAATTAATCCTTGAACAACATCAGCTGGTGGCCCAGCGTCTCTCCCTGGTGGGCCCCTCCTTACCGCTTCCCAAGGCTTTGCATCATTTGCTCACTCTGTTGCGTGGGGAGCAGGTGCAAAGCCACGAGCAGCTCTGGGCTCGCAGGGCTCAGCACTGGGGGGGGGGGGGGGGCACGGCGCCGCCCTGGTCTTCCGGAGCAACTCCGCTCCTGCAATGGGCTCGTGGGAGGCCCCTGGGAGGTTCCCCAGAGAGGGTATGAGCCGTTTGATTGTGTAGAACAGAGTTTGATTAACAAAAGATGGAACTGGGAATTATTTTAGGAAGAAAAGGACCGTGTGAGCAAAGCCAGGGAGGTGGAGTGGTGCCGGTCTTACCGAGAGAGGGAGAGGTTGGCCGAGGCCAGAATGATGGTCAGCCTCATTGTGCTATTGATAGCAGGCTCACATATTTGGCCAGTGTTAGTCTGTTAGTTTCAATCAGTGGACCCAGTACAGCAGACAGCCCTTCCCAGTATGGGTGGCCTCATCCGCCTTACTGAAGGTCGCCCTAAGTGGGATACAAAGGCTGGGTATGTAAGACTGAGTTCTTTCCCTCTGTCTGTCTTTAAACTGGGACATTGGTTTTCTCTTGCCTCTGCATTTGTATTGGAACTTATATCATCAGCTGTCCTGCCGATCCTGGGATAAAAACAGAACCAATAAGGATATATAATGTGTGTATGTATGTGTATATATATATATATTCATATATATCTATTTATACTTATATATTCATATATATATAGTTATGTATATTCATATATATTCTATGTGAATATATGTACCTCGTCAACATTTTTCTAAACTAATATAGCCGAAGGAGTGCTTTGCAACTGTGACTTCACACTAGCATTACCTGGCAGAGGGTGTGGGTGTGAGTGGGGAGCAGGCTCGAAAGGCCTAGCTCCCTGGTCTCCCTGCCCTGAGCCCTTCCATGTGGGTAGGGCGCGGGGACCTCTGTGTGTCACAGTTCCCCAGGGACTCCGTCATGCAGCAGGGTGGAGAAGCTCTGAGCTGAGGCTTGGGGGATGCGAAGAGCGGGAATGAAAGGACTGAATTCAGGGCATCTGCGTGTCGTAGCCACTTGCACAGGTTTGCTCGTGCAGCAGCACACAAGACAACCTCATGTGGCCGCACGATTATTCTCTATCGCTCAGGTAAGGCGAAGAGATGCTCAGTGCGTGGCCCAAGGTCTGAGGCAGCAGAGTGGGAATTCACACCCAGGTCTCTCCGATCCTAAAGTCTGAAGGATGAGCCTGGACAGGTCAGGCTCAGAAGTTTCATTTGCCCTTTACTTTGGGAGCCATGGAGAACACACTCGTGTTCCACACAGGTAACCCCACTCTGAGGTCAGAACTTCTCATTCATTACCCCAGATCTTCAGGGTTGGAGAGCCTGCAGGAGTCACAAGACTGATGTAATGTCTTGTACTAACAGAATTTTAGCATTAGACTGGACCCCAGAAACCAGGTCACTCTCTCAGTCCTCTGCCTTCCTTTCGGGATAGGCCGTCTCATTCACTAGAGGTGTCTCCCTCCTTGGTCCCTTGACAGCAGTATTTGGCACACAACAGGCACTCGATTAGTGTTTATAGAATTGAAGCAATTGGTTTTAGAGGTCACAGGACTGATGCAACATTGCTCAGGGAAATTTAATGTCTTTCCGAGGTCACAGAGTTAGCAGAGCTTGGACTAGATCCAAGGTAGATTACAATCCATTCTTCTGACTGTAGCCAAGTGTCTTTTCTGTGCCGTTGTTTCACAGTGTTATTTGTTTCAGAATGATAGGCAGTTGGCATGGAAGGAGGTTATACGGCATTTACAAATGGTCTCCATCTTCTGTGTTCTTTTTAGTTCGGTAGCAGTGGCTTTGAGCAGTACCTTATGGAGAAAGATGCCTGGTGTGAGGTCTTCCAGTCACTGCACTCATGTCCCTGTCTTCCTGCTCTTTTCAAGGAAGGATATGGAGCCCTCACTTATCTTCCTGCTCTTTGTTTCTTGGTGTGTAAGCAATTTTGCTGTGCCATCTACTCCTGCCATGAGGTGCTGCCCATGCAAAGGGCCCAAAGCCAGGGAACCACTTGGCTTTGGACTAGTACCTCCAGAATCATGAGTTCAAATAACTTTTTTCTCTTTGTAAGTTAACTGCCCCAGGTACTTTGTTACAGTAATGGAAGCTAATACACCAGTCAAAAGCATTAGCGTGTTTTCTCTCTTGTGGGGTTACACTTTCATGGAGTGAGTAAAGGACAGAGTTCCGTGGGGTAAAAGTGAACCTTATTGCAGATTGGCCTCTTTTTTCTCTTCTACTTCTGGAAGAAGTCTTGGAGTTCCTGGATGCTACTGACCTTGGGGTACACAGCAGCTGGTGTGAGAGCATCTTCTATGAACACATCTCTGTTCAGCCCACGGGTTCAATATAGAACATCAGCTCTGCTGGTTCTTTCTCAAAAGACGTGCAAACTAAAACTTCCTGAGACCCGTAACCCCCTTTTGGGGCTTCTCATTGCCTCTTCCTTGTTCTTTACCCCTTATCTGCTCCCACATTGGTTTAAACTTGGTTTAAACTTTACTCTGTACAGGAGGAGCGGAGGGTGGATGGGAATACCAGCTGCCACCCCCCCCCACCCCGTTAGCGGTGGAGGGAAGGGGTCTTTCCTGAGCTAGAGAGCTGGGCAGGGCCGTGGTAGGCAACTCAAGGGCAAAGAGGACCTGAAAGAGTCCGGCAGAATATGCAAAACCATGCATAAAATAGGCAGAGGCTCAGCTTTCTAAGTCCTTTGCTCTGAAGTTCAAGCAGAAAATGTGAGAATTGATATGCTAAATGGATGCAAAGAAAGAAATTCTTCTAGCTGGTCCCTTGGTCTGAGAATTTTCCCCCCAGATAAAGAAAAGGAAGATGATGCATGCTTTAAAGCAATTTTAACTGGTATTTCTCAGAGGCAGAGGCTGTTTGACCTTGAGATCGTATTGGAGAGAAAGAGACCAGGGCTAGAGTAGAGTAGAGACCCGCCTAGATGGCTTGGTGATCCGGGGGTCGGTCAGGTGCTGGGACTCCAGTGCGCGGTCCGTCCGGCTCGTGCTCCTCCTCTGCCGAACACATGTCTCAGGTCCGGGGAGGGATCACCAGCCTCCACCCTATGTGGACTTAGTGGTTGTTCCCTGTATTTTTTCTGGCAAAGCCTTCTCTTCCGGTGTGTGATGTTCCTCACGTCATGGCCTTGGTCTCCTTATGGCCAAAGGGTCACCCCTGGTTGCTGGTAGGGTTCTGCCTTTGTTGCTCCGGATGCAGACTGTCTGCACATGGCTGCTGTCTGCGTCGCTGCTTCCTGGGCTGCTGTAGCAGCTGGCCTGGCTGAGGCGAAGCGCAACCTGGCTGTGCTGCTCTCTCTGCCCCCACCCCCCGGCTTGATCAGGGCGCCTCACTGCTCCC
Source organism: Thryonomys swinderianus (assembly GCA_004025085.1). Taxonomy (NCBI): domain Eukaryota; kingdom Metazoa; phylum Chordata; class Mammalia; order Rodentia; family Thryonomyidae; genus Thryonomys; species Thryonomys swinderianus. The sequence continues at coordinate 26,703 of PVIC010002363.1, forward strand.
CAGCCCTTCCATGCTGCAGAATTTGAGCTCAAAGAAACTCCCGTGCATCTGCAGAGAGAAAGGAGTGCCCGCGGTGCTGAGCTCCGTCCACAACACTCGCTTCTTTCTCCCTCCTGGGTTGATAACTTTATAGGATGATCAACAGTCAGCACATCAGCTCGTTTTCATGCGAACTCCATTCCTCCCCTTGCTGTTTCTGTCATAGTGTTGGAAAGGTAGTCACAAAAGGGTTCCTGACTGGTGTATTTGTAAGGGGTTCTCAGTTAGTTTTATCTATGGTAATTTCAGTAGACCCGTGTAATGCATGGGGAACTGAGGCCCAGAGTGTGTAAGTGGCCAGCCCAAGGGCCCACTGCTCATGATTGCTGCAGTGGTGGTGTTATGGGCTGAACGTTTGTATCCCCCCAAATTCAAAACTCATATGCAGAAATATCATCAATGGACTGGTACTAGGAGGTGGAACCTTCAGGCAATAATTAGGCTTAGACGAAGTCATGCTGGTGATGCACTCATTGTGGGATTAGTGGGTAAAGAAGAGAGGAGGAGAAGAAGCAGGAGGAGGAGGAGGAGGAGAAGAAGAAGAAAAAGAAGTGGAGGCAGGTGATTTTTCTTTCTCTCTTTTTTTTTCCTTTTTGAGACAGGGTCTCGCTTTGTAGTTCAGGCTGGCTCTGAGCTCACTATGTAGCCCAGGCAAGCCTTGAACTCAGCAATCCTCCTGCCTCTGCCTCCCGAGTGCTGGGATTACAGGAGTGAGCCACCACGCCCAGCACTGTGGTATGTGGTATTGATGGCTGGTGGGGGTGAGTCACCACACCCAGTATTGTATGTGGTTAGCAGGGATCGAACTCAGGACCTTGAGCTTGCGAGGCAGGTGCTGGAACCACTGAGCTAACCCTCCGGCCCTCTTTCTCTCTGATTGACACACATACCTAGCACCTTCATGCTGAACTGCCCAGCCTCTAGAGTTGTGGGAAATGATGCCAGTTATTTAACCACCTGTTTTATGGCGGCCCAAACTAAGATGGAGAGCAAGCAGCCAGGCCTGCTGACTCCCAGCTCTGTTCTCTCCTACAGTGTCTTCAGAGAGGGTGGACAGGGCACTATCGCTGTAAGAGCTCAGGGTGAGAACAGAATCATGATGACTTAAGGCTTTGTTTAACCAATATTTTGGGGCTGAGAGCACAGAACCACAAACACCTTTCTACCCTGCTGGGGAAGATGGAGTAGACTTGGCTGAGCTTTAATAGATTCAGTGACAAAGTTGGAAAAATATTTTCCTCTAAAAACACTAGTGGCAAGAGAGCAGGAACAGGTATCTCTGTCCAGCAACTGAGGTAATTAATATTCCATTAACAAGGCCATTACAACTCCTGAATAGAAATATACCTCATCTTAAGGTGTGAAGCCTACTTCTAAGTGAGGTATAACAGCTGAATAAGCATACCTGCTGATTTATGTCCATAAAACTTAATTTATTAGCAACGTCTTAATTGTGATGGTGCATACAGTCCCTGAGCCATTAGCAAACTCCTCTAAAAGCCCCTGATGAGAATAATATGCTCAATAAATGGGATGAGCGGTACTTTTTCTGCTTCCGAGGCTATAGACTTGCTAATAAGGCTGGACTGGTCTTCTAATGGAGGCGCTGAATGGGCCGGAGGGTGCCCCAGTACAGTCGATGGAGGGCGGCCTCACTGTGCTCTGGGTATTTGGCTGTGTGGTGTATCTGGGTACGTGGAGATACCAGAAGAAGCCAGGGAAACGGGAAAGGCTCTGAGACATGGAGGGTACAGCCCAGAGGGCACAGTGGGTGTGGAGGAGCAGTGAGTTAGTTGGTTGGTTTGCCTGGGCAGTAATCCCAGTTTCACGTATCGCTCTCTCCTCTTACTCCCTTCTTTCTTCCCTCCCTCTCTCCCTCCCTCCCTCCATCCTTCTTTTCTCCTTCCTTATCTCTATATACCTTCCCTGTCATCTTTTCTTTGTTCCCTTCTTTATAGTCTTTCCTCCTAGCACTGCCGAAAGCTCTGCTCCATGTTCAGCTCACTTAGTATGTTAGTATTTGCCTGGCAGTCGTGCTGCCCCCAGGAACACCCAAACTCAGAAAAACAAAAGCTTGGTAGAGCCAACAACCCCTGGGCTTAGAAGAGAAGGGAATCTTTTGTACATTGCATTATCCATGTGGATGAATTTAAGCTGGAAAACAGAATCTTCTGTGTCTTCCGGCAGCTCTAATAGCTGAAAAATTGTGTCCTTCCTCGGGCTGCATCTCCCCTCTGGGGAGCCTCCTCATTAGGAGGGGAGATTCCACTGGCCACTGCCAGAGTCTGACGCCCCAAAGCTCCTCCCTGCTTTCTTGGACACCATGAAAGGAACAAATAGAAAGGCTGGTGTGAATCAGTTCACTCTCACACTGCCGCAGCGACACTCTCGGGCCCTGAGCTCCACGTTACCCCTTCTTTGCCTGCCACGGTCCGGAAGAGGGGCCCAGTGCATGAAAGAGTCTGCATCGCGGCATCACCACCCAAGACGCACGGTCCAGGCAGCTCAGTGTTTCTTCAAGCTGGTGTGAGTTGGAGTTATTTCACAAAGAATCTTGATTACTACCTTATATTGCCAAGTATTTTCCTTCCTAACCAACATGGGGGAAAGAAAGCAAGATAAGAGCCAGTAATGTAAAGAAGACCGAGTCTGAGGTATCATCGAACTCTTTAAAACTCTAATATTTTAAAAATCAGAGATTTAGCTCAGTGTTTCCACTGCCTGCCTAGCAAGCGCAAGGTCCCTGGTTCGATCCTGGTAACCACATACAGTGATATGATCTTGGGCATGGTGACTCACGCCCGCCAGCAATCAGTACCACGCCCCACAGTGCTGAGTGTGGTGGCTCACGCCTGTCATCCCAGCACTCGGGAGGCAGAGGCGGGAGGATTGCTGAGTTTGAGGCTTGTCTGGGCTACATAGTGAGCTCAGGACCAGCCTGAACTACAAAGTGAGACCCTGTCTCAAAAAAAAAAAAAGAATCAACTGTCATTGAGGTGCAGTTTACAGGGACTAGAACCCACCAGTTTTAAATGAGCAAGGTTGACACATGTATACACCTGTATACCTGTCACCTCAGGCAGCAGAAAATTCCCGCGTCCCACAAAGTGTTCTGCGGTCCCTGTGCCAAACTGTGCTGTGCAACCGCTATTCCATTTCTCCCACTGTAGATGATTTTGCTTGTTCTAGAATATCCTATAAATGGAATCATACAGTATGTATCCCTTTTTATCTGGCTTCTTTTACTCAGCATAATTATTTCTAGATTTATTCATGCTGCTGAGTATATCGATAGTTCCCTTTTTATTGCGGCGTGTATCACAGTTGGCCCTCTGCACGCACAAGTTCCGCAGCTGTGGCTCATGTCCATGGATTCCACCAATTGTGGATGGAGAGTATTTGAAACAATTTGTGCCTGTATGGGACAGGTACAGACTTTTCCTTGTCATCATTCTGTAAACAATTTTGTATAAGAATTATTTACATAGCATTTACATTGTATTATGTATTATAAGTAATCCAGAAGTGATTTGAAGCATACGGGAGGACGAGTGTGTGTCCCTGTATTTACAAACATTAACTATTTTATGTAAGAGACAGCATTTGGGTGGGACAAGGCCGTCTCCCCCCAACCTGATACTGAGCATTCACTATTCTACTATATCTAGCACAATTTGTTCATCTGTTTACTTGTTGATGGATATTTGAGTTGTATCCAGTTTGGGGCTATTAAGAATATAAGTGATATGAACATTTATATACAAATATCTGTGTGTATCTCCAAAGTGAATTATGTGGAGGAAGAAAAAGTTTAATCTTGAAATCCTTAAATATATCCACATAAAGCATGAATCAGTCACTCTGAAGGAAGCTTATGCACCTCACGTATCACCTGTTATCTGTGCCAAAGAAGGAAAGTAAAGTTTCCCCTTGTCAAGTGGGGAGTGTGGGGAGATAAGGAAAGCCAGAGACAAGTGGGACCTTTGGGAGTGTGGAGTAGAGAGAAGGGGAAATAAAGTCATCACTGTACAATGACTGGGCCCAGGAAAAGGAAGTGGTTCCTTCTTCCCTCCCCAGGAGGATATGCAGGGAAGTAGCAGTTTGGCATCTTTGGCCAGATCAAACCAGGCTTCTTGGATACAGGAGAACAGAGAAGCCACTAAGGGTCTCAAACTATGGGGATATTTTCTGTTGTTTTGGATAAATACTCTGGACTAGAATTTTTTTAGGTCATGTCTGCTTGACTGTAGAGAAGCTGCCAAATTGTTCTACCAAGGGGTTGTACCATTTTATATTTGCATCTGCCACCTATTCTAGTTTTTAGCCTGGTGTGGTGATTCATCCCTGTAATCCCAGCACTCAGGAGGCAGAGGCAGGAGGATTGCTGAGAGTTCAAGGCCAGCGTGGACTACAAAGTGAGACCCTGCCTCAAAAACACTAAGGAAAAAAAAAAAAAGAGTTCTAGCTCCACATCCTTAATACCTGGTCTTGGAATTGTTTTTGTAAATTTTAACCATTCCATTGAGTCAAAAGTGCAATCTCATTGTGATTTTAATTTGCTCCAACTGATAACGTTGAACATCTGACATTGGTATTTACTGGCCTTTTGGGTATCTTCTTTTGTAGAATGACTACTTGAATTTCCTATACTTAAAAAAATTGAGCCTCTCTTTCTTCTTATTGCGTTATAGAAGTTCTTTCTATATTCTGGCTCTAAGCTCCTGTATTAGCTACTTGCCCATCCTTGGAACAATCCCCTACACTACAATTCTAAGCTGGAGAGACTTGTTTGGTTCATGTTTTCCAGTGGGTTTAGTCCATGGTTAACGTCCTCCAAGGCAGAAAGGGCACAGTTGAAAGGCGTGACAGAGGAACTCTGCTCAGCTCACAGCAGCCAGGAAGTGGAAAGTGAAGGGAGAAACGCAGGGTGAGAACACAGCATTGCAGGTCACACTGCAGCGACCTGCCTCTTCTCACTGGGTGCCTCTTAACAGCGCGTTCATCAATGGATGAATCTGCATGAATACAGCACCTCCGCGATCCAATCACATTCCACACACTGTAGAATTTGGGGACCATTTAAAATCGAAAGTATGACAACTCTTTTACAGGTATATATGATGCAAATATTTTCTCCCAGTCCGTAGTTTGCCTTTTCAATTTCTTGATTGTGTCTTTTGGAGAGAAGTGTTTTATTTTGATGAAGTCTAATTTATCAATTTTTTCTTTTATGACTAATACGTTTTTCTTTTCTGTCAAGGAAATCATAGCCTAATTCAGAATTGCAAAATTATCTTTTATTATTTCTTCTAGAAATTTTACAGTTTTATATTTATGTCTATGATTCATTTTAAATTAATTTTTGTGTATGGTGTGAGATAGAATTGAGTTTTCTAAAGCTTTTGTACATAGGAAGGAGAGGGGGCTGGAGGAAGGAATTAGATAAAATCAACTTTACTAAATTCAAAAGAAGAAATTGAGTTTCCTTTTCTTTATATAACCATGAGTTTTTCTATCCTCATTTGCTTAAAATATTATTCTTTTCCTAAATTATGTTGGTACTCATCTTGTTGAAAATAAATTGGTCATACATTGGCCTCCTTTTAGACTCTCTGGTCTATTTAATTATTCTATGTTTGACATATGCCAATATCATTCTGTTTTGATACCTCTGGCTTTAGACTATATATCCTCCCACTTTGTTTTCTAGATTTCTTCTAGCTATCCTAGATCCTCTGCATTTCTAGTGAGTTTCAGAATCAGTTCATCAATTTATATAAAAAGTCATCTCTAGGATTTTGATTGGAATCATGTTCACTTTATGACTCACTTTGGGAAGAACAGACAGCTTATCAGTACTCTGCCTTCTAATTTGAGAATATGGTATATACTTATTTTGATCATGTTTTTTCTCTGTAATATTTTGTGGTTTGCAGGATAGAGGTCTTATATTTTATTAAATGTATATTAGACATTTTTAGTATAAAATCATTATAAACTGTACCATTTAAATATTTTCATTTTTCTAGAACTTAGAAGTACAACTGATTTTTGCATATTGGCTATTTATTATGATTTTGCTAACTTAAAAAATTGTTTTAGTAGATTGTTTCTTTCTAAACAGTCTTAAAGACTATTTAGCTTTTTCCTTTCTAGTCTTTATACCTTCTACTTCTAATGCTTCCTCCTGTGTCGCACTGGCTGGGACCTTCAATACAACATTATTCAGAAATAGCAAGGATACTCATCTTTGACTTGTTCTTCTTTTTAAGTGACAATCATTACGATGATTAACTATTTTTTTGCTTTTGTTTTGTCTTTTGAGATAGGGTCTGTGTAGTTCAAACTATCTTGAAGTCTCTGTGTAGCCCAGGCTGGCCTTCAATTTACACTAATCTTCCTGCCTCAGTCTCCCAAGTGCTGGGATTATAGGGAAGCACCACCACATCCAGCTGATTAGCTGTTGCTTTTTGTTTGCATGACTATTTTCATGCCCTTTATCAGGTTAAGAAATTTCCTTTGTAGTTCTCACCCTACATTTGTATTGATTTAGGCGTTTTCCTACACATAAAAATTAATCACTAATAAACCAACAGAAGTTTTGGAAGGTAGTAGCTTAAAATTTAAAAACTAAAGCCAGGTGTGGTGGCTCACGCCTGTAATCCCAGCACTCGGGAGGCAGAGGCAGGAGGATTGCTGAGTTCCAGGCTTGCCTGGGCTACATAGTGAGCTGAGGTCAGCCTGAACTACAAAGTGAGACCCTGTCTCAAACAAAACAAAACAAAACAAAAACAACCTAAAATTTAAGTTTTGTTTTGTTTTGTTTTGTTTTTTGCTTTTTGGAGACAGGGTCTTGCTTTGTAGTTCAGGCTGGCCCTGAGCTCACTATGGTGCCCAGGCAAGCCGCCGCGAACTCAGCAATCCTCCTGTCTCTGCCTCCCGAGTGCTGGGATTACAGGCGTGAGCCACCACGCCCAGCATTATATGTGGTAACCGGGGATCAAACTCAGGTCCTTAGGCTTGCAAGGCAGGCGCCGGAACCACTGAGCTAACCCTCCGGCCCAAAATTTAAGTATTTTTGAAAAAACATGGATAATAATCTTTAGGTCTTTTATTATCTGAATAATAGATAGGGAGTCCTACTAAACATGATCCCAAAATTAAAAACTATAAAGATAAAAGTTATCAAATTGTATATAAACTATAAATTGCTATCCTAAAGATCTCGTGGACAGATATAGGAAACTAATTATCAGCTGGCTAAAATGTATATAACATATATGATGAGTAAAATGCTATTTCTAATATATAAATAATTTGTATAATCGCAAAAAATTTGAACAGTCTCAAGTAATTAGTAAAGGTCACAAACAACTAATTTATTGATAAAAGAAATATAAATATTCAGCTTTAACAGTATAGTGTAAATACAAATTAGACAATAACAGATGTCTGGTAGATTGTTAAGGGTTAATAAAATGTAATATTCAGTAACATGGAGAATGAAAGAAATGTTCATATTGATGGGGAAATAACTGGTATAACCTCATTGATGGATATTTGCCAATAGTTCTCAAAAATCCTAAAAACATGCATACTGCTAGCCCCACAATTCCACTTCTAGGAATTTATTCTAAACTCTAATCGAACAAGTGAGCAAGATTTTTATTTCCAATTACTAATAATATACAAATTTGTATGCAGTCTATATATCCATCAATGTAGACATGATTATGTAAGCAAATCGTGCTATAGTCATTTAATGGAATGCTATGTAATTGTTTACATGGCATTTGTGGATCTGTAGTTATTGAAATGAAAATACACTCCTTCCTATGCGCGTTAAATGTATAGTTATATCCTGCTTTTTGTGTACAAAATGAGAATGCATGTATGTGTTCCTAATGTAGCAATTGGTACAAAGCAGGCACACAATAAGAATTGACGACCTATGAATTTTTTTAAAAAGTTAGCTGTGTGTATATTAAAATGTTAACAATCATTACTTGTGGATATGGAGTTTTCTCTATTCTGAATTGTTTAATAAAATTTTTGGTTTTCACTGGGGATTGAACCTGTAGCCTTTGCATGAGCTACATGTCCAGCCCTGTTAATTGTTTAAAATTTTTTATTTTGAGACAGGGGCCCACTAATTTAATAAGTCACACAGGCTAGGCTCCAATTTACAATGCTCCTGCCTCAGCCTCCAGAGTACTAGGGATATAGAGGCATGCACCACCATGTCTGGCCGAAAAAGTTTCAATACACATAATACTTTTCATAATCACAAATAACATTAGGTTTATTTATTTTAAAGAAAATAGAAAGAATCAATATGTCTTGGTAACAGATTCTAAATTGGGCACGAGGGAAATGAAGGTTTGGGCCCTCTGGCCTTGAGAATGTTGCTGCTTATCGGACAGGGCCGCATGATATGAGAGATCAAGAATGCTTTGGGGACCGTGATCATTTTCAGGGGAGGCAGGAAGAGCTTCCAGGAAAGGGACCGGAGCAAGAGAGGGGGTGAGTCAGGAGGACCATGAGAACCATGTCCCAAATAATGGGGACGACGTTGGCCAAGCAGCTCGGCTCAGGGGAAGACGAGGGTCCAGTGGGTGGGTAGTTAGCAGGGCCCCTCTCCCTGGAGGGCCTGGACCCTTGGAGTGGCGCGTGGGGAAGCCACGGCGGGACCGCTGGGCCTGAGCGCACTGGGAATCGGTGCAGTGAGTGTGTTGAGTTCTTCTTCTTCTGGGAGGAGAAGTTCAGAAGATAATGAGGGGATGCAGGGGGCAGGAAAATGATTTGTACTAGGCTCACAGCCCTAGGCCGAGGGGAAGTTGCCAGCTGGAAGGGGACACCAGGGAGGAAGAGAGGGCGCCACAGGGGGTCAGCGCAGGCGGGAAGGGACCAGGTCCGCGCAAGGAAAGGATTCGTCCCGGGGGAGGAGCCGCCCCGCCGCCGCGACAGGGAGCCGGGAGTGCGAGTGCGGCCCTGCGGCGGCGGCTGCGGGTGGGGCCGGTGAGTGGGGCTGGCTCCAGCTCCGTTTCCACGCCTGACGACGTTTCACCGTCTCGCTACCAGGAAGGCCAGAGTTTGAAGGTTCCCGCTTGATGAAGTTGGCTTGACGCAAAGCAATAATGAAAGTTGCCAATGGAGAATGTGGCAGGAATCCGCCCGGGTGTCGGGTTCACTCAGCCCCTGTGTGCAAACAGATAATTACGAGGCGTCTCTAGCAGTCGGACGGATCCAGATTCTCCTCTTGCGTAAGCCATCACATGTTTAAGATCTCCAGAATACAGATTTCCGAAATAATGATTCTAATAAACAGTGGTTATCTTAACTTTATTTTCAGGCCATAAAACACATCCTTTGATAAATTATTTCGCCGTCTATCCCCAAGTGCACCTCTCCACGCAGGCCTCCCTTCCCCCGGCCAGCAGCCGCCCGAACGGCAGCTCCATATATTATTCATTCCAATCAAATAAGACACAGTGGTGCCTCAGTAAACTTGCTTTTCATATCAGAATTGCTCTTATTGAGTAATACACACTGCAGACCCCAGCTTCCAGCACCAGGCCTGAAATGAGCAATTCTCTCATTGTAATAATGTGCCTCTGTCATCTCCTTATTATCAGCATGATAAAAGATGAAATATTCACAGATGCTGCCCTCCTAACCTGATCACAGCTTGATATTTGAGCTTTGGAAATGAGTTTTATAAGCTTTAATATACTCCTTGGCGGAGTGACCCCTGAAATTAAACATTATTACAGAGCGGATATTTAAAAAGCTGGGGCCGCAAATTACATCAAAATGAAAATATTAAGGAGTATTACGAATATACCAAGTGGGAGCTCCCAGCCCTGGAAAGCTGTGAGCGCCAGAGAACTCCGCACGCGGGTGTCAAAAACATCAGAAAAAATAATAACAGCAGAGACACCTTGACTTCGGTTATTTTATACTTAGGACTAAACGAAATTATTTGAATGGGTTTTTCCCCCTCCTGTGGGCTAGCTATTCAGGAGAGGGGAAAGAAAGTCTATTATTCTTAACTTTGGGTTCCAAATACATTTCATGCTTGGTTTAAAGAGGCACGTCCCCCCCCCCCCCCCCCCGCTTCTTCCTGGTGCATAGATAAATAAAAGAAATACCTAAATATAATGAAACCAAAGATCACGCTAAGAAAAAAGTGAGCAAACACGACCAGAAAGAGCCCCTGGATTCAATTTCCCCCACGATTGGCACTCTGACGGACGGGCTTCCCGCGGGCCCGGCTGCCGCAAAGCCAGGAGAGGCGAGCGGCTCAGCAGACGGCAGCAGGCCCGGCGGGCTCCAGGCGGGGTCTGGGGACGCCCTGGAGCACAGCGCTGCCTGCTGCAGCCTCGTGGGGGTTCCTGGTTGTCTGATGAGTGGGCTGGGTTTGGAGACCCTAGACGCTCTCTAGCGAGGACCAGTTTCATGCCTGACTGTCCTGCAGGGTAGAAAGCTGCACGAGGGCAGGCACGGTGCCCGGCTCCTTTTCAAGTGTTGTCAACATCAGCTCTGGGACTCAGGCAGGTGGCCCTTACTCAGTAGCATACCTGTAATTACTGCGTGAGTGAGTGCCCGCGTGGGAAAGAACCAAGACTTTCTGGTTCTCCTCCTCCTTCGTCCCCACAAGGAGTTCCTTGGCTCCAGGGCTTGCAGAGAATACACAAGGAAGCTTACCAAGACCTGGACTTTTAGTACTTGCCCAGGACTATTTTACTAACTTGTAAATGACACCTGGAGACTCTTCTAAATATTTTGTTTTGATGCAAGGTACACCTTTTGCTTTTCTGCTTGCTACTGTTAATTCCTTTTTTGGACATTAAAACATATATTTACCTCTCTGAGGCTCAGTTTCTTCAGCTGCAAAGCTGGAATGTTAACACTCAACTTCTAGTTGCTGCTGGAGTAGAATAAGTGAATACACACAAAACAGTATGGTAGCAGTGACAGGCTCACGCCTGTCATCCCAGCACTCAGGAGGCAGAGGCAGGAGGATTGCTGAGTTCGCGGCGGCTTGCCTGGGCACCATAGTGAGCTCAGGGCCAGCCTGAACTACAACGCGAGACCCTGTCTCAAAAAGCAAAAAACAAAACAAAACAAAACAAAAAAACAGTATGGTAGTTATCTTCCTCTGTAGGATGCAGATATAGCTATCAGTTCAAAATCATCTTTCTTTGTCTTATAAAAGAAACAAAGAAATAAAGATCTTTTCCCTTGGTGGTAGATCAATATTTCTGTGGGCTAAAAGTGTTATTAAAAACTTTAAATATATTTGTGGGGTGGGGAAGGGAAAACAAATCCATAGCCTAGGGGATAAAAACATGGAGTTTTGAAAAGGGCTAAACTGGGGTTGGAGGCCTGATTTTATCTATTTCCAGTCATGAGACATTGGGTAAGTTACTTAACCTCTTTGATATTCATTTATAAAAATTTGTCCCCTTTAGCCGGGTGTGGTGACTCACGCCTGTAATCCCAGCACTCGGGAGGCAGAGACAGGAGGATTGCTGAGTTCCAGGCTTGCCTGGGCTACATAGTGAGCTGAGGGCCAGCCTGAACTACAAAGCAAGACCCTATCTCAAAAAAAAAAAAAAAAATTTGTCCCCTTTGGCAGCTACATGACAAGATGTGTATTTTTAAAAGTAAATTTAAAATAGGAGTGGAAAATCAGCTTAGTGACAGAACACTTGCTTAGGATGCACTAGGCCTTGAATTGAGATTCAGGAGGCAAAAAATTAAATATGAACTGTAAGGAATAGAAAAGAAAAAAATGGTTATTCATGGATCTACTGACTAGAAAACACAAAATAATTATAGATAAATTATTATAATAAAAATGAATCTTTTTTAGAGTTGCTGGATACAAAATCAATATACAAAGTCAATTTGGTTTCTGTACACCAATAGCAATCAGTCTGGAAATTTACTTTAAACCATTTATACTAGCAGCAAAAATATAAAAGTAACCAGGAGTAAATATAACATGAGCTATGAAAGTTTTTATAAAGAATATTACAAAAATTTATTGAAATATATTTAGATTGCACACATTCTCCTCCCCAAATATGGTGGTGCTCTTGGGAAAATACCCTATGTTATAAAGACATAAGCTCTCTAGACTACTCTTTGATTTAATGCAATTCCAACAACATGTGGAACTTGAAAAATTTCACCATTTACATAGCACAACAAAGGGCCAAGATTTTCCTAAACAAAAAGTGGTTGAGGAGATTTTCTTCTACCCTACAGCAAGATTGATCTTAAAGTGTTAGTAATTAAATTAATGATAGATGAATGGGGAAACAGAACACAATAAAGAGCCAGAAACAAACCATGCATACATGGAAATTAGGTTTGTGTCAGACGACATTGTAGATCAGTAGGTGAAAGAGTGAAATAGTTAATTGTTAGTTCTGGAAAAGTTTATTATCCTTACTGAAAAAAAATAAAAGGAATTTGGTTCTACTTCACAATCTATACAAAGATAAATTTGCTATGAATTAAATAATTTAAAAAGAAGGGAAAACTGGGAAAATTTTAGAATATCTTTATAACCTTGAGGTCATGAGATATGCATATTTAAGGAAAAAGTTAATAAGTTCGACTGCATTAGAATTACGAGCATGTTCCTCTCAAGATTCCAGAGTAGAAAGCAAGCCCCATCCTGAGAGAAGATACTTGTAACACATTTAACTGACAAAGGTTAATATCCAGAATGTACAATATGATCATAAATGTATAAGAATAGTACATTTATAATAAAGCAAACATTTATATACATATATAGGTGTGAGTAAACATATATACATATATATATATTATATATGTGTGTGTGTGTTTTCCAGAAGAGAAGACATGAATGAGAAACACTTGAAAGGATTCTCAATTAGTAGTTGGGAATTGCAAATTTAAGCCACAGGGAGGTACTATTTTTTAGCCATGAGGTTGCCAAAAATAAAAAAGATATCAATACCGAATTTTGGTAGGGAAAGGGAGTAACACAATATTTTATTACTACTATTCAGAGTATAAATTTTACAACTACTCTGGAAAACTGAATTATCCACCAAAGGGAAGTCACATGGATGTACTATGATCCCACATTTCAATTCCAACAGTATACTCTAAAGAAGTTTTTGTACGTAGAGGCCAGAAAATAGGGACAAACATTTTCATAGCATCATTTCCTGTAGTAGCAGAGAATGATGGACTTAGCTAAAAGACCTATCTATAGGTAGTGGATAAAGAAATTGCTGAACTTGTACAGTGGAACACTAGTAAGGAATCAAGATTAATATATTACTACTGTATATGTTAAGTAGGGTGAATTTACCAATCAGTGTTGAGAGAAAAAAGGCAGCCAGAGAAAACTAGAGCATGATACAATTTATTAAGGAGTCACTAAGTTAAATAAAGTAATGTTCTTTAGGGAGCCATTCATAGACAGTAAAACTAAAAACAAAGTTAAAATATGATTAAAACAAAACTTAGGACAGTGGTTACTTAGGGTGTGGTAGGACTGATAGAAGAGGGTCTGAGATGGGAAGAGAACCTAAGATACTTCCAAGAGTCTGGGAGTATTTTCTTTCTCAACCAGTGTTGTGGTCCATGGATCTTAACAAATGAAACTCAAAGAGGGAAGTGATTTGTCCGGAATAAGGAGTCAGAGATTTAGACCACAGACTGGTGTCTTCTTTTTTTTTGAAGTGTCAACAGGTAACTTCAGCTTCTCTTTACCATAGCATTCTCTCTCTCTCTCTCTCTCTCTCTCTCTCTCTCTCTCTCTCTCTCTCTCTCTCTCTCTCTCTCTCTCATATCCACCTGACCCCCTGAGTCCTGGGCACCTTCCTCCAGTGCATAAGTCTCTCCCACAGGACAAGAACTGAAGGTGATATTCTCAGACAAGACAGTGTATTTTCCTATGATGTTTATATCGGATACAAATATCAGATCCTTAGCTCATCAATAAAATGGCTAATTTGAAAGTCCAATTTCTTGAGCATTTATAAAGGCCAGAGATTTCTAGCAGGTGCTAGAAGGAACTGGCAGAAAAGCTGACATCAGAAAAAACGTTGGGAGTTAACAATGCCCGAGACTCCCCCACCCCTTTTAACTGAAGAGCTAGAAATGTTCTCAAGGCCACAGAACCAGGAAGAGCTCACTAGGCCTGCTTCTCCTGCCCAGTATCAGCGCCGGCGTTCTCCTATGCTTAGATTCCTGCAGACTTTCAGAATTCCTGGAGGGCAAATGGGACTGATGAGTGTTCTTTATGTTTACATACTGGTTCCCATCATGATGATGACCTCTGGGTGGCTGCCACATGACATATCTTCTCAACCATCAGATGAACACCCTAGAAGAATTTTGGTATTAACTATGTTCTAGAATCTAGAATCCAGGTTTTCTAAAATGTTGGCTAACCAGCATATTCAGTGATTTATTAAATGTTTGTTCTTTCCTATTCAGTGCTAAATACAGAATTAATGTGCATGATTAAGGGAGGCAGGTAGAAGTGAAGGGGAAGGAGGCTTGGTTTTTAAGGTGGAAATATGGAATTGGATGGAGGTGACTCAAGACATTAGTATAAAGGTGATGGAAAGTTTCCTATTGTAGTAAGCTACCACAGATGGAGCAGCTTTCAATAACACACGTTTAGTATTAGATAGTTCTGTAGGGTGGGAGTCTGGCACATCTCTCACCAGGTAGAGTCAAGATGTTGACAGGTTGTGTTCCTTGATGGAGGTTCCTGGAGAAAATTCTCTCTTTTTTTTTTTTCCCTTTTCCATTTCATGAAGATCATCCACAGTCCTTGACTCAGGATCCTTTCTCTGTCTTCAAAGTCATCAGTATAACATTCATCTGATCCTTCTTCCATAGTTGCATCTTCTGATGTTCCTACCTTTCTCTTTGGAATCTGTGAGGCCCACCTGAATAATACAGCACTGCATCTTTAACTACTGGTTATCTGCTAACTTAATTCTTCTTTGCCCTTTTATCATAACATTTACAGATTCTAAGATTAGGACAGATTCTGGGATTGAAGATCTTTGAAGACTGTTTTAGTTTGTTTTCTGTTGCTATAACAAAGTACTCTGGGCTACTTCATAGAGGGAAAGGAAGAGATTTATTCATTTATAGATTTATTTATTAGTTTTGGAGGTTGAAAGTCCAAGATCAAGCAGCTCTGTAGGTCTGCTCTCTAGTGTGGGTCCCCTGGCTGTGTCACAGCCTGGAGGAGAGCATGACGGCAGGAAAAGTATGCAAAAGCGGGGTCCATATGGCAAAGAAGGAGATGTGGGCAACTTGGATCAGGTTTATTCTTTTTTATAGCAAACCTATTTTTGTAAGAAATATCTCACTCAGTGAGACTAGCAGTAATCATTTCCCAGTGGCAAGATCCCTACCTCTTGATATCTCTGCACTGGGGGCCAAGCCTGCAGCACATGAGCCTTCAGAGGACAAAGTGCACCCAAACCACAGCAAGGGCTGTGACCTGCATACTATGCATAGCCTATGTGTCAATTTACTGTAATCACTTTTCTTGACTAAGCAGTATTTGCTGGAAGACCTGAGGCCTGGAATGAGCATGCTCCAGCTAGCTACAAAGCTGCTAAACTGACCCTCCCAGCAATGCAAACCTTTCTGTGCCTTCTCTTTGATTGGCATTTACAGAGGGCATTGCCCACCCCAAGGCCCCATTGTGCACACATAGAACAGTGGCCCCAACTGAAAGTGTCCACACATGCCCTGTCACTTTCCCATGCACATAAATGACACCAGTGGCAACAAGGCTAACATTTATTGAGCACCTAGGATGTGTTGCTCACTATTCTTAATAGTTTTCATTCAGTCCTTCTGACAGCTAAGAGTTATCATTATTATTTCACAGAAGCCTCCGGAGCCTGGGTTTGAATGAGTATGATTTCAGAGCCTTCACTTTCTTCCATATTTCACTCTTTATTATGTGCTGCTACAGTTGGTATGCTCGTGTTCCCCCCGAATTCAAATGTTGAAATTTAATTTCCAATGAAATAGCATTAAAATGTGGGGCCTCTGGGCAGTGATCAGGTGGGATCAGTGTCTTTATAAGAGAACCCTAATGAGCTCGTTTGACCCTTTGCCCTTGCACCAATAGGATGCACGGAAGTCTGTATGAGGAGCAGGTCACCCATCACCACATGCTGAGTCTGCTGGGACCTTGCTCTTGTGATTTTAGCCTCCAGAACAGTAGAAGTTTGATTATTAATTGCCCAGTGTTCATTTGTTACAGCAGCCTGAATAGACTACGACACGTGTAGACAGTGTGAAGCAAGTAGTGAGGAAACAGACACAGTCTCTGCATGACGAAGCCAGCGGCCCAGCGGGAAAGGCGGGCGTGTCCGTCATTCACATGTCCAGCAGGAGTCACGAGGCTGCAGAAAACATGTATCAGGAGTGATGAGAACATACGACAGGACCCAGGGTGGGAAAGCTGTGCTAGGAAATGAACTTGAAGGTGAGTAAGCACTGACTAACTTACTTTTTTATCCCATGGAAGCTGGATATAGGGCTGAGGGAGACCAGGATGGTACAGGGGACGGACACACCTAGGAAAGGAAGGGTTAGAGAGGTGACGGCACCATTTTCAGAAGAAGCTTCACATGTGCAGATTGCCCTAGAGTCAGCCAGAGAAACAGAGGCAGCTGAAGAGGCAGCTCGTGCCAACCCACCAAGAAGGGCTGATGGGATTAGGCAGGTCACACGCACCATCTTAAGACAGAGGCATATTACTAGATGTGTGATGAGAAGACGGGGGGTTGAGATCCTGTCCTTCCAGTTTCCCTTTCTGGACTCAGGGGAGCTGCTTTCCAGAGCTGGCTTTCTTTCCCTGGTTGGATGGGGATGTTTTGGGATGGTGGCTGAATTACTGCTTGGCACCTGACCTGAGGTTTGTTAATTCAGGAAATCAAGAAATTCATCAAGATTTCAAAGCATTATCCAGGCAAGTGAAATACATGTTCCTCTGTCTTTGGTTGTGACTGGACCTCTGCCTTTTGTTATTCCTTCCTTTTTCTTTCATCAGATGCAGGATCTGCTTATCACTGGCCTGTCTCAAGACTTCTCATGTCTTATTTTCTCTGTTAATTAGAGCCACTACTCCCAAGTATCATGGCTTCAGTTGGGGCTAGAAGAAAAAAGAGGTTTTATTATAAGAATCTTGGGCTGTTTCATGAATTACAGAGAAATGTGGCTGGGCTTTAGGAGCAAATGGATTTAGAAGGTAGAAGATGAGGCAGGACCAGCCCTCTCATTTCCACAACTGACGAAGAAGATGAGGGTTCTGCTTCATTCCCTTAATCACATGTAGAATAGAGAGCGCTTGGGGAAGAGCTGGTCCTGCCCAGGAAATGGAAAAAATTTCACTGCCTTGAGAGGAAGAAGTTGTCCTACTTCTAGCCATTAACCACAGAAACTTTCCCCACTAATAAAATATGATCCATTGTATGTGTAGACTTGATCAATTTGATTGGTTATCTCTCCCCTATCCAGAGAAGTAAAAGAAGGAATGTAAAGACAAGGTAGAATGTCACTAAATATATAGCTCACTATTAAGTGGAGATGGGAAGCTAAAGAAGACTTCCTCTCTATACTGACCAACTGAGTCTGGAAATATCCCCTGCCTCATTAGAAGGACGTTCATGCAGCCTGTATTGCAGGCTCTGCTCAGGTTTTATTTTGAGTATTTCATTCCCATTGATACTGTACATGGACACCGTTTTCTCACTGGTCCAGCTCCTCAGCATGGCTACATTAGAAGGGGACCGTGTTAGTTAGCTCTTTGTTGCTGTGACAAAATGCCTGAAATGAACAACTTAAAGAATAAAAGATTTATATTGGCTCATGGTTTCAAGGCTTCAGCCCATGTTCACTTGGCTCCTTTGCTTTAGGCAGAAAGGCACAGTGAAGGAAAGCTACCCACACTATGGGGGACAGGAAGCAGAGAGTGAGAAAGACACTAAGAGGAAGGGGCTTGTCCTGAAGATCATGCACCCTATGACCTGTTCCTTTCAAATAGGCTCCATCTGTTTCTGCTGCCTTCCAACCATGCCATAAAATTACGAATTTATTAATGGATCAGTCCACTTGATGAAGTTAGAACCTGTGATCCAGTCACTTCCCCAAAATCCCATCAGTTGCTAACTAAGACGTTAGCATGTGAGTTTGGGAGACATTTTAGAGCCAAACTGCAACAGAGAGACTATTTCCTGTTGGCCCACACACTCCTAGTGTTACTATAGTGGAAGTGAAAGCTTTCTGTTATTGGTCCAACAACCTCTATCTGAGTATGTCAAACTATCACAGTACCAGAAATGAATACGTTTTTATATCAACATTTGTCAGTGGAGGTAAAGTTATTTTTGTTTCCTTGTCACAGCTTTTAAACAATTTGAACATGTCTAGTATACTTGTCCCTTGGCATCGATAGGGAACTTTTTCGGGACCTCCCCCCATGGATATTGAAATCTAACACTCAAGTTTCTTATATAAACCAGCATAGTGTTTGCGTATAATCTACACAATTCTCCCATATGCTTTATTCATACCTGGTCCACTGTATATGCTGTGTAGACAGTTGCTATACTGCATTGTTTTGGAAATAATGACAAAAAAAATCTGTACATTTTCAGTGCAGACATAATTTTTTAAAACATTTTCAGTTGGTTGAGTTCATAGATACAGAACCTGCAGAATATGGAAGGCTGAATGTTTTTCTCTTCTCTTTTGTATCCCCAAGAAGATAATCAAAGCTACAATTTTAAGAAACTATTATGCAGTTTGAGGCCATAGGCCCAAAATGTGGCACAGAGTTGGAAACAGGGACATTTCTTCTTCCTTGGCCCTGGTGAGGCCTGGGCTGCAGCACGAGGAGTTCTGTGAGTCTTTAGCTCAGCCCTGTGTAGCAGTGTCTGTCTCTCATAGGAGCTATTTGTGTATTTTTTAGAATTTACAGGGTGGGGATTTAGCTCAGTGGTTCCGGTGCCTGCTTTGCAAGCATAAGGTCTTGAATTTGATCCCTGGTACAAAAAGAGAGAGAGAGAGAGAGAGAGAGAGAGAGAGAGAGAGAGAGAGAGAGAGAGAATTCCTTATCCTTTGATTCTCCAATCTCCTCCAATAGTTACTGATTTTTACATTACCTCTCCAAGCTCAAATGACTGTACTTTCTCTTTCCTGATGGGACAAAGAACGATGATAAAGAGACATGGTTACATTAAAGAATGGACACGCAGAACTTCAAATTTCAAAGATGGGGAGATATACCTTCTGCAGTAGATGCTGTTGGTGGTCTGTCACCTCTTGTTCTAACACCTTTGAGTGTTTCCATCTGGTGATATTGGCCAATCCTGCATTTTTGTGAACGAGGGCCGTGGTGCCGGGGGAACTAATGCTGTTCTAGGGCAGCACCCAGCCACTGGTGACGGGAGTGGTACCTAAGTGCCCCCTCTCCCTGCTCCTTGCCATGGGCTAACTCTGAGGATGCTTTCTCTGACTACCAAGGGCCCCTGGTGGGCTGAGTGGAGCCCCCCCCATCCATTGTAAAAGCTGCCTCGGCAGCGCCCGTTATTGTTGGCCTTCTCTGCTTACTTCCTTGTGTTTCCTTCACCTCCCAGACAAACCACTCATGTTCGGTCTGCTTCCGGGGGAACCCCGTCAAGGCACCAACCCAAAGTCCCTCAGTGGGGCAGTAGTAGAGCAGGGCCTGGAACCTGGGCCTCCTGCTCTATAGACTGTGTTCTAAACACTATGCCATTTAGCCCCTGTGTTCTGAGCAAGCTCTGCTTTGAATAAGACCTTGTGTCACTCAGGATTACTTTTCTACCTATTTTAAACTTCCGGCTTTCTATCCGGCTGAAACTAGACTGGAGACGCTGCTTCCTGCCTTCATCCATGTGCTTCCAAAGATAACCTCTTGGACTCAGGCCCCTGCCTGTGGAGATAGGTTCTAAATGCCCTGTGTGTATAGCGCAGAAGACTGTTGAGATTTCCTTGTGCACCATACCCTGTGCTGAGCACTTGGTTGCCTGGACTCATGCAGGCTGTACCACAGGCCCATGCAGTAGGCTTTGGGAATGCACTTCCTGATCCTAGGACACACTGCCTATTTACAAACACCCTGGGATGTGGGAGATGCTAGTGCATCAGTTTTTTTTTTTTTTTTTTTTGCTTTTGAGACAGGGTCTCGCGTTGTAGTTCAGGCTGGCTCTGAGCTATGGTGCCCAGGCAAGCCACCGCAAACTCAGCAATCCTCCTGTCCCTGCCTCCCGAGTGCTGGGATTACAGGCGTGAGCCACCACGTCTGGCATTGTGGTATGCGGTGTTGATTGTTGGTGGGCGTGAGTCTCCATGCCCAGCATGATATGTGGTTACTGGGGATCAAACTCAGGACCTTGCGCTTGCGAGGCAGGCGCCGGAACCACTGAGCTAACCCTCCGGCCCTAGTACATCAGTTTTAAGACACATTCTGATTTCAGAATGCTGAATTGTAAAAAGATACAGGATTATCTTCAATTAAAAGTGAGGCCTCAGTGACCCTACAAAGTTAATGTGTCTGAGTGCTCACGGTACACGAGAAATCATGGTAACTAGAGGCAACCCCTGGGCCTTTCTCTTCTCTCCTTCCCTCTCCAGCTGATGGGCTCCAGTGTGCTCACTTGATCCTTCACTGTTTTGAGTATTTCCTTTCTCTCAACAATGAAGTGCTTGTCCTCAGGGAGGCTGAACTTCCTGGGGTTGCTGACCTGGGAAACAGCCTGAAGCATGGTTGGGGTAGACACTGTGACCGGAAGGGGGAAGCTTATGGGGGAGGTAAACGGGGCACAGCTGCTATGAAGGGGGTAGTGGAAACAGGTCGGCTCCTGCAATGCCCTTACTGTCTCTCCTCCACAAGGGTCTGCAAACATTCTCGCTAGCAGAACTAGCCCTGTTTATGTGCCAGGCCCTGTGCTAAGCTTTCATGCGTATGATTCCATGTCACTGTCACGACAGCCCCATTGCTGGTTCTAGGCTCCCCCCATTTTTAGCTAGTTAATTAATTTAGTTTTTCTAAGATAGCTTCTCACTCTCTAGCTTGGGTGGGCCTGGATCTCATCACATAGCCCACGCTGACCTCAGACTTGCAGTGATCCTCCTGCCTTGGCCTCTCAAGGGCTAGGACTGCAGGTGTGCGCCATGCCATGCCTGGCATTTTCACCCCATTTCAGATTGACTAACTTCTGTCTCACATCTGGAAAGAAGCACACCTGGGTTTGGATCCATGCAATCTGTGTCCTAAGTTGTACTTCTCATTTCTTTAGAACCGTGCTTTGGGCTCATTAGGAATAATAGCAACACACAGACCACGAAACCCTGAATCACTTCTTTGTTCCTGGGGTTGTGTGAGTTTTAGATCTCTAGCGCTAAGCATTTCTGACTAGACTTTCCCCTCTGGGTGCATCCTGCTTGACTGTGGTATCAGTGAGATATCTGCTTTGTATTCCCGCAGACTCTTTTTCAAAGTGTTCACCTGAAGTGTGACTGAGAGTTTGGGAGAAGTGAACTCATTTTACTTCTCTGATAATGCACCTCTCTCGGGTGCTACCTTGTCCAGTTTGTTTGATTCTTCTGAGCAGTCTGGTGCAGATGGAATTCTCCCACTCCTTCTCCCCCTGACTCGATCGATGGTTTCCTTAAGTCAGGGTTTTACTCTTCCATGTCATGGGTTTGCTAACATTCCGGTGTTGTTTGCAACATTCCTGTGTCGATGCAGCATTTAGCACCAGCTCCCCCTGTGCTGGGCATTGTGCTGGTGACTAGATACGTCAAACGGCCTCATCCCCGGCAATAAGGAGTTCACAGGGTGATGTGCGGGAGGACTGTGGGAAGGCAGGGCACTAACAAGCCAAGCACGGCCTTCGAAGTGGTATCCGAGGCAAGCGCAGGGTGACAAGACACCAGGGAGCAGCCTCTTCGTCAGCCTGGGGTTCTAGCGGAGCTCCCACGGGAGCTGAGCGCAGTGTTGGGCAGGTGGGTGTCAGATGGGGAGGAGAGGGGGCCCCAGGAGCAGAGAAAATGGCAAAGTACCGAGTCAGGAGAGAGTTGGCAGAGCTGCATGTCAGTAAGTGCTGCGAAAGCACAGGATGAGTGGGGGGGGGGGCAGTGAGCAGGAGCCCACACTCCAGAGGGCTTCGGGCACAGACCCGAGAGGGGCCTTGCTGTGAGGGGCAGAGATCCGGAGCCAGGGGAAGCTTTCAGCAGAGAAGTGCTGCTGCTCTCTGACTTCTTATGGGGGCAGCGAGGGAGGGGGGTGGAATGACATTTTCCCTGTCAGAAACCTCACTGGAGGCAGCTGCTTTCAGCCAACGAAGACAAAGAAGGATGAACAAGTTTGCAAGATGTGTGGCAGTGGCTCAGGTGACTGGGTGGCGGTGGCAGCATCGATAGAGATGAAGTTAGGAGGCGGAACCGACATGGGGCTGGCTGGGGTGTGGAGTGAGGAGGATGAGTTCAGATCTGAATGTACAGAAATAAAAGCACCTATAGGACATTCAGGGGAGCATCGGCTCTTTGGGGGTAGAAGTCCAGAGAGGGGCCAGCACCAAGGCACCAGTGATCATACAGTGCCCTACAGCAGTGAAATATGATGATGGAGCAAGGAAAACTCTTTTGCTTGTCTTAGACATCTTGGATCTTTTTAAACAAGTTTCTTATTTGGAAAATTCATCCATCCATTTTGGGGACATGCAGTCCATTCGCAATGTTGGTGCCCCCAGCACCGATAGCTTGCTTCCCTGGGGGTGATACGTCTCCCTACCCATTTGGATGTAGCATGTCAGAGCTGATGTTGAGGATTTTCCTTCCTTGCAGTTCATGGATACATTCCTTGCATAGTCCTCTGGCCATCACCAAGCCAACAGGATTCTAATATTCCTTTCCCTGATCCAACCAAAGCTCTTTGTAAATTGGACTCAGCAGGAGTAAGTCCAGTGACCTCATAAATAGTGGAAATGATTGCAAATCAGAATTCATATATGTTCCCAACTCAGTGGGTATCCCTCTCCCCCACAAAGGAAGCAATCATCGCTTTCAAATTTCTGTTTGCCCTTTCACTCAGCTACGTTGGAAGAAAATATATAGAGAGATTTTGCTGTATAAGTCTGAAAGGCCCACTTTTCCTAACCTGAAGAGATGAAAGTGTGGTGGCTGGCCCTGGGTAGTGAGGGGTCCCACTCGGGCATCACTGAGGGGAGAGAGCCTGGCTGGGGCAAGTCCAGTTTTCCATGGGTACCTGGAAAGATGCTTCCTACTCCCAGAGACGCTTCCAAAGTTTGAAGTTAATGGAGACTGCTGCTGCCTCTGCTGCATTAATACCTGCGCTTTCTCCTCCTTCCCTTCAATACTTCACTTCCCTGGCAAGGAAATGGGACCAGGTGACTGATTTTGCCTGACAAGACCCCTTCTGGGCTTAGGCCCTCATGAAATCCTCTACTTACTCTTCACTCCCTGTAATCTGGCACTTGCAGTGATTAGTGGAAGATACTGAATCCCTAAAAGATGATGATAAAGTGGGTACTTGAGTCCTAAATAGCAGCACAGAGCAAAGTCCTACCATGACCTGCACTAAGTATTATCTCCAGGAAAAAATGGACCTTCTTATATCTATGTCTTTTCTTTTTGCTGAGCACTGTTTTAAGAGTCATTTTCTCCTTCCCTTTCCTTTCTTCTCTTCCCTATAGAAAAAAAAAATGAGTCTAGTAACTTCTGGTTTTGCTGCGTAAAATATGCCTAAGATAGGGCTGGGGATTTAGCTCAAATGGTACCGCACCAACCTTGGACGCACAAGGGCCAGAGTTTGATCCCCCATACCAAAAGAAAAAGAAATATGCCTAAGATAGAAAACAGGCAATAGATTTCTTGAGAGAGCAGGAATAGTCTTGTACTGTCATCCTACTTACAACTTTCACTACCTCATACATCATAAATGTTATCCAATCTCAGTCGCTTCACTTGTGCAATGAACATGTGTATTAGTCCATTTTCTGTTGTCAGTAGCATAGCACCCATGGCCCATGGGTAGGTTGTGGAGGGAAGAGGTTTATTTTGGCTCACGGTTCTGGGTCAAGGTCAGAGCACCATATCTGGTGGTATCCTTCTTATTAGCTCAGGGCAGCTCAGGATATCACATGAGAGACAGAGGGAGAGCTTTTGTATATATGCATCCCCTGGCCACTCCCTCTTCTTATAAAGCCACCAGGACTCAATTGTGGGGGCTCCAGTCTGATGACCTTGCCCAACTCTAATGACCTCACCTCTAAATACCATGGTCAGGTCACGTCACTCTCCTAGTACCTCCCGGTGAGCATTAAATGTCAACACATGAAACCGTAGGAGACTCGCTCTCCGCACCCTGGCAGCACACGTAAAGAAGAGGGCTGCTGTAAGGATGGAGGGCAAGGTACAGGAAAGAATTTATAAATTATAAAATTGTGTGCCTGGGCCGGAGGGTTAGCTCAGTGGTTCCGGCGCCTGCCTTGCAAGCGCAAGGTCCTGAGTTCGATCCCCGGTAACCACATATAATGCTGGGTGTGGAGACACGCCCACCAACAATCAACACCGCACACCACAATGCCGGACGTGGTGGCTCACGCCTGTCATCCCAGCACTCGGGAGGCAGAGATGGGAGGATTGCTGAGTTCGCGGCGGCTTGCCTGGGCTCCATAGTGAGCTCAGGGCCAGCCTGAACTGCAAAATGAGACCCTGTCTCAAAAAGCAAAAAAAAAAAAAAAAAAAAAAAATTTGTGTGCCTGTGGGTGACTGTGAGGGAAGCAGGAGGAGGTTAAAACTTTCCCAAGTGAGGTCTTCACACCCACTCTTCTCATCTTTCCTCTGCAATTCTGGGCACCCACATTTTATAGCAGAAACACCGATGTTGTGACCCAAATTCTATCATGGTGCATGGGTGGAAATACCCAGTGGGTAGCATTTATAGAATGCAAGGTTTATTTTTCCCACTCTCAGTGTTGTTTTGTTTTATTTCCTTTCTTCTTTTAGTTGTTGCTAGATTTATAGAAGGAAAATTCATAGCAGTTAATAAGTCAATTAAATTTCATTTAGTTTACAAAATACCTCCCTTCTAAAGCCTCAACTCACACAAATTGCAAACTTCTTTCTGAATAAACGATTTCTTTTGGCGTTTTATTGTTTTTATGTCCTAAAAGGACAGAGAGATTCACCAGTCTTGGAATTTCCATAATTTAAGAGCAATCATTTGCTTTTTCTAATTTGTCCTAATGAGCTCACATTTTTTCTTTATCAGATCCATTTTCTCTGGCAAAAGGTCATCACGGGCAATCATCCATGTCTGCCGAGTATAAATTGTTTTCATAACAATTTTCATTTGCCTTGGAAAATACGCCAGGCTGAAAACATGGTCACTTTGTATCTATGACAGTGAGCATCGTCTCTCCCCACTTTGCTTTGGTCAATCAACCTTCTGAGGAACAGTAAGCTATGAAATTAGTAATGTTAGCTGATGGCAAGACTTTTTCCCTGCTGGAAGCGTTTGCTGTCAGCCTCTGCCTCCTAGAACCTGCATTGTCTTGCATTCTCTGGGAATTGCCAGTGGCTTCAGGGCTTGTTGTTACTGCCTTCCTAAGCCGCTGGCCTTGAACTTGGAAATCAGTCCCCCTTTCTTTGGTGCCTCCTTACTGAAGTCAGGTCCACTCTCACTCTCAGCCTCACCTCCTGGATATTCTGGGACAATCTTGAGTCCTTGAGAGAGTCAGAGATGGGAGAGGTTCAAAAAAGTATTATCTTTAATATTTTATCTTAATTCTCCCAAAGCTCAAGAATGTACACCATTGATCCATTCATTCATTCATGCAATAAATATTACTAAACATCTTTTGAATTCTTAGGGAAGAACACCGATTTCCTTACCCTCTCTGCCCCCCTGGATTGGCTTTGGAGGAGGTGAAATTTTTAGGGGGCATTTTGTTGCCTTGTCTTCTTATATATCTACCTTGTTTGTTTTCTGTGCTGAGGCTTGTGAGTCAGAGTAGAGGATTTTGCTGCTAGTATGGATACTTCATTAGTGTCTACTTTTCAATGATGTAATCTGGGTGTGGCCAACTGTAGGCCTTTGGCTCTGTCCCAGAAGTCCCCACCTCTGTTTATATAGGAGGCCAGGGTGTGGTGTATCTGGTTCAATACTCAGATCTCTAGGAACAGGCCACAGCATTGTTAGTGGTACTAAGGCATCCAGGTGTTAGTACACAGAGAAAACCAATTGCTAGCAACAACTATGTCACTTTTGTCTCTAGTAATAAAGTCGGCGGCAATAATAGAACAAATGCAAACTGGACATTGACGTATCCTAAGGACACATAACGTACTCTTTTTAATCACAGAAAAGTCATCTATGATTATAATATAAACACTGTGACAAAGCATACATGGACCTATAGTAGATATTTATTAAATGGGACAACTACTATTCTACTAACAACAGAACAGTGTTCAACAATGATGCCATGTGGTTATCTATCTGTAGAGTCAGAAAAGCTAAAAGTGGGGAATGGGGGGATGGAAAAAGTAAAATTTGAAAAATTAACCAAGAGAAGAGGAGAAGGAGGTAAGAAAGGAGACATGAAGGATCCTATTAAGGAACAAAAGGAAAGTAATAGAATTAGGTAAAAGTATTTTTTAAAAAAAGACAAAAAAAGGAGAAAAAAGAAAAAAAAAAACCAGTGCAAACTAAAGGAGAAAAAGAAAATTAGGGAAAAAATTAAGAGAGAGAAAGAGAAAGAGAGAAAAAAATACCAAGAAAGACAGAGGAAAAACCTCCTCCCCTACAAAAGACCAATAAAGTAGGAAAAAAAAAAAAAAGTCCACCAAATTCTTCTGTGTCCCAAATGAGTGATTTCCTTCCAGGACCTGCAGACCTAGAACCCAGCACGCACAGTCCTCTCTGACCGCTGGACAGCCTGTGGGAGTGTGAGCTGCAGCCCTGTCCAGAGGCGCCTCCTTCCTTAAAGCCCAGACCAGGGCAACTGTCCGCGCCGCGGGGCACACACAGCTACACACAGCGGTAAGCAGGAACGCGATCAGACTTCGGGTCTCCACCGGATATAGGCCGCAGGATCGGGGCTCAAGGAGACCGCTGAAGTCAATGCCTACACCTTCAGATCCTCTGAAAGCCATATCCTCTGGGTCTGGCCTCTTGCAAAACGTGAAAGGCCCTGTGTCCTGTTTGGCCTGAACTTGAACTTTCGAGGCTTCTATTTCTAGCTCTTTCCCTCTCTGTGTCTGGAATGAAACTACAGTGTAGTTGTTCCGTGGCTCAGTCCCACACAATCAACTCCTTCCCCAAAGGGTGCCTGATTACATTCCCACCGCTGATATGACAGGTGCCGCACTGAACTTCTTCAGGTCTATCCTGCCATTAAGAAGTTTTTCTCGGGGTAAAACTTCACACTGTTTTTGTAGTTTACACCAGCGGCAGCCTTTTCTTGGGATTAGGACTGCTGGCCTATCCTTTTTATTTTTATCTATCTATCTATCTATCTATCTATCTATCTATCTATCTATCTGTCTGTCTGTCTGTCTGTCTGTCTGTCTGTCTGTCTGTCTGTCTGTCTGTCTGTCTGTCTGTCTGTCTGTCTCTGTCTATCTATCATCTATCTATCATCTATCTATCTATCTATCTATCTATCTATCTATCTATCTATCTATCTATCTGTCTATCATCTTTGAGACAGGGTCTTGCTTTGTAGTTCAACCTGGCCCTGAGCTTACTATGTAGCTCAGGCAAGCCTTGAACTCAGTAATCCTTCTGCTTCTGCCTCCCTGGGATTACAGGCGTGAGCCACCATACCCGGCACTGTGGTGTATGGTACTGATATGGGCCGTATCAGTGAGCCACCATGCCTGGTATTGTATGTGGTTACCAGGGATCAAACCAGGGACCTTGCACTTGCTAGGCAGGCACTGGAATCATTGGGCTAAGTCTCCGGTCCTATTTTGTTTATTTATTTTACTTTTATTTTTATTTTTTTTTGAGACAGGGTCTTGCTTTGTAGTTCAGGCTGGCCCTGAGCTCACTTTGTAGCCCAGGCAAGCCTTGAACTCAGCAATCCTCCTGCCTTTGCCTCCCGAGTGCTGGGATTACAGGCATGAGCCACCACGCCCGGCACTGTGGTATGTGGTATTGATTGCTGGTGGGCGTGAGTCACCACATCCAACCTTGTATGTGGTTACTGGGGATCGAACTCAGGACCTTGCGCTTGCAAGGCAGGCACTGGAACCACTGAGCTAAACCTCTGGCCCCCTATTTTATTTTTTTTTAACTAATAAATTGAGTATTGGGCCGGAGGGCTAGCTCAGTGGTTCCGGCACCTGCCTCGCAGGCGCAAGGTCCTGAGTTCGATCCCCAGAAACCACATACAATGCTGGGCGTGGAGACTCACACCCACCAACAATCAATACTGCATACCACAGTGCCAGGCATGGTGGCTCACGCCTGTCATCCCAGCACTCGGGAGGCAGAGACAGGAGGATTGCTGAGTTTGAAGCTTGCCTAGGCTACATAGTGAGCTCAGAGCCAGCCTGAACTATAAGGTGAGACCCTGTCTCAAAAAAATAAATAAATAAATAAATTGAGTATTAGTACATTTTAGGTATAAGTATGATCACATTCCTCATTGAAAATTTATACCTTCATATGCTATATCATAATTCTTATTTTTTCCTGTTCCCCTGCCCTTCCCTCAACTTCCTCCCACACCCTATATACATAAACCTTGTTTCCGATTTTTCCTTTTTAACATAAATTTTTTCTTTCCCTTCTTTGCATCCCCTATCCCCATCTAACTCCCCTTTCCCCTGAGCATTTTCTTCCTATTTTGTAATACTTACTGTAAATTCTGGACCTCATTTATACCTTCAGTTTGTCTCACTAGAGAAATGATATGGTATTTACATAACTGTGTCCTATTTATTTCACTTATGAGTACAGCTTCAATGTGCATCCATTTAGCTCTAAGTGTCTCTAATTTACTAGTTTTTTATGACTGAGTAATACTCCATTTTATTTTTTAAAAAACACATCTTTGGGGCTGGAGATTTAGCTCAGTGGTTTTGGCACCTTCCTAGCAAGCTCAAAGTCCCTGGTTGGATCCCCGGCAACCACATACAACAATACTGGGCGTGGTGACTCACGCTCACCAGCAATCAGTACCGCATACCACAGTACCAGGCATGGTGGCTCACGTCTGTAATCCCAGCACTCAGGAGACAGAGGCAGGAGGATGCTGAGTTTGAGGCTTGCCTAGGCTCCATAATGAGCTCAGGGCCAGCCTGAATTACACGAGACCCTGTCTCAAACAACAACAACAAAATAAAAACACATCGTTATCCAGTCTCTGGTTCATCCCTTTTATTTCTTTATTTTTATTTTTTTTATTTTTTGAATTTATTGGTACATTAGAACCAAGATGTATCTATCATGTGCAGGTGCAAGTCCCCAGTGATGTGTGTGGCCCATCCTTTATCTCTGGAACTATTGGCTGGGGTTCACTCTCTTCGTGGGACCTTGGCCTCACCTATGAGCAGGCTGGTCGGATGGTCCTGTGCTGAGGGAAGCCAATGCCGAGCCTGGCTGGCAACCGGCAGTTTGACAGGGTGTGGAGTCCATGGCATGGCGCTGGCTGTGGCCTGGGGCAACTCCTCTCCTGGTGTACTCTCAGTGTTAAATCTTTAAAACTCATTTAAGTTGCTGCATCTATCAATACTTCGTTTCTTTTTACTGGTTTTCCATGATATGGATGCACCAAATTCATTTATTCACTCACCCAATGAAGGAATTCGAGTGTTTTTAGATGTTGGCTGTTTCATAGCGAGAGCTGATATGAGCATTTGTACGTGGGTTTTTATGTTAAGATGAGCTTTCATTTATTTAGGGTTAGTGTTATGGGCAGCTGCAGGTAGAGCTGGTACTGCAGGTGATGTTTAAATTTGTAAGAGATTGCCAAGCCTTTCTGCATAATGGCTGGAGAATGACTACCTCCTGCACCTCCAGCGGGTATTTACAGGAGTTCCAGCTACTCCTCAGGCTCACTAGCGCTTGGTGTGATCAATGTATACGTACATATTTTAATTTCAGCCATTCTATGGAATGTAAGAAATGGTATCTAATCATAGCTTTAATTTGCATTTCCTTAATGATTAGTGATGTGCTTATTTGGCATCTTTATATCCTACTTGGTGAACTATCTGCTCAAGTCCTTTATCGGTTTTTTAAAATTATTATTGTGCTTTGAGAGTTCTTCATATAATTCAGATATAAATCCTGTGTCAGATATGTAGTTGTTCTGTAAGCTTCAAGGAAATAGGTGGTGGATGTTTGTCTCCTGCTTCAAGCTTTGAGTTAAGGCTTTATTGGGTCACTTTGAGAGTATATATATATATATATATATATCCTCTAGTTTGAGTAAAACAGTTGATTGGTGTCTGATTGACACCAAGATGAAGAACCTGACGAAAGAGGCTGTGGCAGTTTAGTAGAAACTGCTGCCTTTAGAGGCCCTGGAACACCCATCTATTGGAATAAAGAATGGAAGAGGGCTCCTCAAGGACTTGGAAGAGAGAGAATGCAAGGTCCTGTCCAAGACAAGGGAGAGGCAAGAGGATCTTAGCTGAGAGAAGGTCGGGGCTGTCGCCTAATGCCTTCACCCTGGGAAGGGCAGGCAATGGCCTCAAGAAAGAGACATCTACCCTACTTAGAAGAGCTGCATCTGGGAGAGAGTGGTATCTCCAGAGAACCCACAACAGAAAGGGGAGACGTCAGATGTAAACGGCTGCTCAGTTGGAGAACAGCAAGTCTCCACCCCCAGGGAATCGGCCACCACCTCACCTCTTTCTCCCCTTTGCCTTCCATCCCTGGAGAGATCAGAGAGGTCCCTGGCAAATGATGACAAGTGTAAGTGAGAAAAGATGGCCAGCATGTCCCTCTGCTCAGACAGCAGGCTGCCTGCCTTCCATAGCAAGCAGAGTGGAAAAGCCCCAGTTTTAAATCTGGGTTGAAGGTTGATTAGGATGCAGGATGTTTAAATTATTGTGTTACGATTTACATCTGGAAGGTCTCCCTCAAAGTCTTGTGTGTTCAGAGGTGTTATAGCAATCACTGGATTCAGCCACTGAGGAGTTCTACAGCTGGAAGTGCTGGGAGGAGGTAGGGTCTGGTTGGAGGGGAGTCCTGGGAGTAGGACCTGGTAGGACGTATCCTTGTCCCAGGTTCCTTCCTTCTCTCCCAGCTTCTTGGCTGCATCCCGGCTGCCATGAGTTGAATAGCCTTCCTCTGCCGTGTCTCTCCGCCATCCCGTTCCTGCCTTGGAGCAGCCAACCACTGAAACCATGAGCCAAAATAAAACTTTCTACCGCTGTACTGTGGGTGTTGCCCCCTCCATGATGAAGAAAATTAGCCTAAACAAAACGGGAGAAAATACAAGTACAATTGGTCATCTCTCACACTGAGCCCCTTGAGAGATGCTCTTATAACACGGCTCCACCCAAAGTCCTACAGGGCTGAGATGTTGCTTGCTCCTCTCACCTCCCGTTAATGTCCTGATCTTGGTTCTGACTGTGCCGGATCCTGTCCGGTTCTCAGTGGAACTCTCCAGCATCCCTTTTCGGGAAATGTACTTCCCATCAATAGGATCACCGCAGGCATCGCTATGTTATTACATTATATTTCTATCTCCTGTGGCGGATGTGGCACCGTCTGAAAAGGAGTCACTGATGGCTTCTTTCGTGTATTAGTTTTCTCATAACTGAAACACAATACTCAACACCAAAGCTTAAAAGAGGAGAGGTTTGCTTCGCTTATGGTTTCAGTCTACAATGGCCTGCAAGGCAGAGATGCCGGTCCAGAGTGGTGGAGGAAAGCTGTTTAGTTCTTGGTGGGTGGGAAGCAGAGATAGACTTTCACGTTCACACCTCCACAGTTCACCTCCCCCACCTAGGAGTGTGTTCCACTATCCCTGGGATAGATCCCAAAGTCAATCAAGTTGAAATTTCACCCTAAGCGGCACTCTTAGGAATTTTAGACTGAAAACCAGGAGTGTCGCATTCATCTCTCTCTGAATATCTGTGGCTCTCACGTCTCAAGCTCTAAGGTTACTGACAGCTGTATTTCCACTGTGGAGGGAGAAACCCCGGCCACATGGAAATGAAAGAATGTTTGTTATACGGCAGGAAGAGATTAGATAAGGTCTGACAACATTCAAGTCCTTGGCTTTGGTTATTTCTTACATTCTGTGAGATGCCCCAACATTCCCACCATCAGTTACGTTAGTCTGAGTAGCACATCTGTCACTTGTAGCCTGAAGAGTCTGACTTGGGAAGGTGTGTTCTTCTTCCACGGCTGTGCTGCCTTCCCACCTTGACTGTGCCTCTAGGGCCAGATACAACACCCTTTGTACTCTGTTCCTGCACACAGTGCCCAGAATAGTGCCTGGCCCTGCAGCTGCTTCAGACAGATGTGCAGCTGACAATGAGGCTCAATCAAATACTCTGCTCATGGAAAGTTTCTAAATATGCCACACATGATGTCACAGGACCATTTTAAATTTACACTCGATATTCTGGTTTAAATGTACTAAAAATGTTCTGTGGCAAGGATTGCAGACCCTTCCAGAAAAAACCTTCTGGCAGGTATTTTGTTTTAGGCGTGGTAGAGTTTGAGGATGATGAGTTGCTAGGAGAATGAAACGAAGTCATCCCTGCCCCTCTCCACCCTAGGTCATCATGAACCTTTCCTTCATCCACTGAGCAGCCTGTTTATCAAAGGGGTAGCTGAAACCACAGCCAGCTTCTTTGAGATTGTAGTTGTATAGAGGGCTTGAATATTTCTCAAGATCTTTCACATATATTTTTCTGTGGAGTCCTCTAATTCTCCAGAACATGTTTTGTGCCTCATGGAAGACCTAGCTTGGGATGGGTTTTCTAGTAAACATTTGGGCCTAGATTCTGCCAGTGTTTAGTACATGCCTTCTCTGAGCCTGGCCCTGACATCTGTCTCATGTGCTCTTGCCCAGAAGCCCCATGACCCAGGATTTATGATCCTGATTCGATAGATGAGAAGTGAGCACACACAGAGAAGTCAAATGATTTGTGCCAAACACACAGCTGCTCAGGAAATATCCTAGGATTTAGCATTACTTCTAGTTTGATTGCCATGTATCATAGATAATAATAAATGGTGGAAGATTCTTATGGATGAGATGCTCTTTTAAAAAGGAGAAAGTGGGAAGTATTCCTTCAGGTTGAAGAAAAATTAGGCTGAGTTTCCTCTCCCTTATTCCAGGCCTACAAGTTGGGTCAGATGAGTGGGCAAAATTTAAGGAAGTGCTGAAAGACTCAGTGATTAAGAGAAGTGATATTTTAATGCAGCAACTTAAAACAAGTAAATGAAGGGGAAAAACTTGCAAGGAACAAATCTCAACATTTAAATTAAAGACAGACTTTGTTGACATGTTGAGTGAGACGAGCCACGTAAGGGCAGGGCTAGGCCGTGAAGGGTGGGGAAGACACTAGCATGAGTTCATCACAAGCCATTGTTTTGTGTGTGCCTGGCAGACAGATTACTGTCTCCTCCTCTGCAGAGAAGTGTGGTTATGGGATCAACTTCTACTCCACTGCTATGAGCCACCCCAGACTTGGCCATAAAAACATCCAGGGTTCACCTTTGCGTTCTGTTTCTCTCTTCCAATTTGATACAGATAAGCGCGATACCCTAAAAGTCAAGACTGAACATAACAGAATCAGCAAAGGAAAAGAATTTGGGAAATGACATCACTAGTGGGGAGAAGGACACACCGGTCAGATTAGGGACCCCCATTTTAAGACTTAAGGAAATATAAACCTTTATATTGTTATACACTAAGATTTTGGAAGCTGTGTGCCCCAGCAACTCACATTAGTTTAGTACAGAACTTGTTACCAAAAGTGGGGGGTAGATATTTAAAAAACCTAAAATATGTCTCATGGCTTAGTGATACACAGGCGGTGCACAGCACAGAGACTAGTTTTAGAATGACTTTGTCTGCTTTCTGTTACTAATAATGACACCAGCCCGATAGGTAAATTATAAGGTATCTTTGAGCTCATAGTTCTTGCCCAAGCTTGAACAGCTGCCTCTGGTGATGACTATTTTGTTGGCAGAATCTGGAGACATCATATTGTAAGAGATGGGGTAAAACAGCCATTAAACTGGCTTTCAGAGAAGACCTGTTCCTGAGATAATGCATTAAACCAGGAGTCTATTAATCCAGTAATTGTATGAATAGATGAATCTACGGATAAGGACAGGGCCCTAAAGACCTCTTAAAAGCCTTATCTAGTTCCACCTCTTAGTAGCTTATAAAGGAAATTCAATTTCATCATGAATTTGGCAAGGGACAGACCATAGTCACACCATAGGATGGACCCTGGAAATATGAAAACCCAAGATATACAAGAGTTAAATATTTGGCAAAAGTTATTACCTGTGACCATTTGGAAAGCAGACCATATATGCCTACTGTGCCCATTGCTCCAAGAACACCGTTGGAACGGGCCAAGTCATAATATGAATTGAATTTTGCTTTCTGCTTTTGACAATGTATATCAAGAAAGAGAATTCAAGAGCGGTTTGGTTAGGCCTAAGACAACTCTTGAGCCCTTGAAGTAGCACAGGAAAAAGGAAGCTGCAAATGTTGTACAGCCCAACAGCCTTATCTCTTCCACATCCACTTCAGATGTGGACAAAAGAGAGACTGGCCAAGAAAGAATCTCTAGGCCCAGATGTTGGGAACAATCCAGTTAGGGAGAAATAATTGGAAGGTCAAAACTGACCAGGCCCGGGGGGCTGGATATTTAGCTCAGTAGTTCTGTCGCCTGCCTTGCAAGCACAAGGTCCTGAGTTCGATCCTGGTAACCACATACAATGCTGGGCATGGTGACTCACGCCCACACTAGCAATTAATACCACATACCACAGAGCTGAGCATGGTGGCTCACACCTGTAATCCCAGCACTCGGGAGGCAGAGACAGGAGGATTGCTGAGTTCCACGCTTGCCTGGGCTACATAGTGAGCTCAGGGCCAGCCTGAACTACAAAGCGAGACCCTGTTTCAAAAAACAAAAAACAAAAAACTGACCAGGCCTTCCTAGAGACAGACATGTTGCGAAGGATCCTGTTTGGAGAAACAATTGGAAGGTCAAAATCGAACAGTCCTTCCTGGCTGCTTACGACTTTGTACTTAACTCATCTTCACCTCTGATAACAAGGACTCTGGTGTCCCACATGCTGTGATGTCTGCCCTGCCCTCTGAGTCTTTGTTATATTTTGTTACTCCAGAGGTGCTGAATAAAAATTGTGGCAGGCTGGGGCCTGGGGTCTTTTGCTCCTCAGAGTAGCATGCATCAGACTCAAGCTCAGCTTCTCTAAGCCTCACTTTTATCTAGATATTTCGCTGTGTGCTGTCAACTCACAGGAGACAGGAACCTAATCCAAAGGTCCTAGTTACATTCCCTTCCCCTGTTTCCCACACCCAGGGATTTAGCTCAGATGGTACCATACCTAAATGGAAAGCACAGGGGCCTGAGTTCCATCCCTGACACCACTAAAAAAAAAAGAAGAAGGAGAAAAGAAAAGAATCTCTAAGAATTCAGAATGGGGAGCCACAAAAAAATAATGCAAGAGTGTTTATCCCAGAGAATAATCAGCACCTAATTTAAAAAATCTCCCCACTTCCCCTTACTCCACTAGATTCTAGTAGCACCTTATTATTATTTTTTAATTTATTTTTATTTTTATTTTTTGAGACAGGGTCTCACTTTGTAATTCAGGCTGGCCCTGAGCTCACTATGTAGCCCAGGCAAGCCTCGAATTCAGCAATCCTCCTGCCTCTGCCTCCCGAGTGCTGGGATTACATTCATGAGCCACCACGCCCGACAGTAGCACCTTATTATTTATGTGGACTTCTTTTGCCTTATTCTTTGCTAGGCTGGCTGCATCTTCCTTGAAGGCTGGAGTAGTGTGTAGCATGTTGGCCAGGAGACTTTTACAGTCTTTAGCTCGATAATTCCATGTCTAGGAATCTGTCAAGGAAAGAATCTGATGTAGAAATAATTTTTTAAAATGAAGATATCCAATGCAATGTTACTTAAATGGTTAAAAAATTGATACTACCTAAATATCTAATGGTGAAAGGAATAAATGATTTAGGAAATATATAGTATATTTATAGGGTGGTATATTACTTATTCATATTACTTATTCCCATTTGTATAGGAAAAGTTTTTAATGACTTGGGGAAATGCTTATGATGCAAAACTGTGTGTATATCAAGACTTCAATTATGTACAAGATATATGCCCAGAAAAAACTGGAGAGAAATGTGTGAAAATGTTCCTGGTGATTGTAAGGGTAATTGCAGGGATCACTAA
The DNA here is from genome assembly GCA_004025085.1 of Thryonomys swinderianus. Taxonomy (NCBI): domain Eukaryota; kingdom Metazoa; phylum Chordata; class Mammalia; order Rodentia; family Thryonomyidae; genus Thryonomys; species Thryonomys swinderianus. The sequence continues at coordinate 63,270 of PVIC010002363.1, forward strand.
AAGTAATATCTCTGGAGTTTTGGGGCGATATACAGATTTTCCACAGAGAATATAAATTGCTTTTATAATTAGAGGATAACAACCTCTTTAAAAGAGAAACAATTGATAAAATTTCTCTTCTAATTGCCATTCTTTCTGTCTCAACATCTGACCTGATGTGCTGAAGACAATATTGACCCGAGAATCAGATCAGAGTTCTAGATTAATTTGCAGTGCAATCTTTGGCCATACTTCAGCTTTCCGCCCATTTATACAAAGCGGGGGTTGCATGAAGCTGAACTGGCCTTTTCAGTTCGCAAACCGTATATGAATATGCTGAATCATTTGCTCATGTATCGTTCTTTTACATCCTTGAAGATAAAACCAACCCCAAAATCTTGGAGCCTGATAGACTCTGAGATTGACCCTTATTTTAATTCTCAAATTCTTAGCACGAGAGCAACATTCAATATGGTTCTGAAATATCTCATGCAAAAAAGTGCCAGAGTCATAGACTGAAATATTTATTTGAATATAAATGAACTCAGATTTGCCAAAATACGTTCTTCCTGTTGTCATGGACACAAATGCCTGACTTGCTGATTTGCATTTCTTTTCTAATGGGTACAATATGTTTCGGCTCCTCATTGGTGCTAGGATTGGATTTGAGAAACTCACCATTCTGTGAGCTCCCCAAAATGCCAGTCATGGGCAACTTCTGCAGTTTTTGCTTCGCCTGGCCAGCTAGAAGAAAGTTTGTGCCCTGTGTGCTCCGGACAGGGGCTCTGAGGCCCCCAACCTCTCTCCCTGACAGCTTCCCTTGAAGGTACAAACAGCGGTTTAGTTTCCAGGGTCCCTCTACCTATTGTCTATCTTGGTATCTTGCCCAGTCTGAGTCAACTCTCTCTTCTTTTAGAATTCACTTAATCTTGAAAGGTGAGGATCACAGGAATTATTTTCCTGCAAACACTCGTGGTCCCAGGCAGCATCACTCCTCCTCCTATTTGCTCCCATCTGCCCTGCCTCCCTCGCAGTGCACATCCTCAGTCACATTTCACTCACTACTCTTTATTCCAGAAAGGACAATCCCTGAATCCTGCCCATTTTACCTCTTATGATCCTTCTGCTTCCAAAAAGGCTTCTTCCAATGTTGTCCGTGTTATAGGGACAAAAAGTCTTTCAAAAATGGGAAAGGATTTTGCTTAAAATTCTGTATTGCTGGGTGTGGTGGCTCATGCCTGTCATCCCAGCACTCGGGAGGCAGAGACAGGAGGAGTGCTGAGTTCGAGGCTTGCCTGGGCTACATAGTGAGCTCAGGGCCAGCCTGAACTACAAAGCGAGACCCTGTCTCAAAAAAAAAAAAAATTCTGTACTAATTGGACCCCGATATTAATAGAAAAGTCTACCACCTTGACTGGTTTTCAAGGGCAGCCCTGTCTTGCTCCTGTCCTAGGGATCTCCTGCCTGATCTCTCTTCCAGGAATATGGCTGCCTCTGTGTCTCTCTGCACCCAGCTCTTTCGCACTTCCAGTCTTGGCACACTCAGCTCCTTCCCATAAACCCACACCCCCAGGTCCCTCAGTTTTCATTCCTTACCATTAGGGCCTGTAGTTCAGGCCTGCCTTCCCTGACCTCTAGGAGATTTTGTATTCTATGGATAGACAAAGAGGGAGTCATGAGTGATTGTTACCACTCCACCCCTGTAGTGCTTCCACTCAGATAAGAAAGAGCATCCGGGTCCCCTCATCCGGCAAGTCCCTCTCCAACCCCGCCCTGACGGGCCTCTCCATGAGAGGAGACATTGACATTGCGACCAAAGTAGGGGTAACGGGAGCAGTGGGTGGGGTCCTGGGTCATAAAGGCAGGACATGAGGCTCTGCTTCTCTGCCTGCCGGTCCAGTGAGGCACCCAATCTGCCACCCCACTTTCTGATGGACCCAGCTAGGGAGTGAGGTACACAGGGCCTGCTCGGAGCATCTCACCTGCTAGGCAGGGAGCCTAACTTGACTTCCCTGCAAAGCTTTATTTTCCTTCTCAGCTCTTCCCAGGGAGTCCTGCAGGTGAAAAGGAGGAATGACCTTGGTCACAGGACTGGTTGTAATAATTTTCCATCTGATTCTAGTGTACCAGTGTGTGCCTCACGGTGGGGTTCCAGGGACCCACACTGATTCTCAGAGGTGATGGTGGAAAATGTAAGTTCTTGTTTCAAACTGCCTATGTTCAAATCCGCTCCCAATAGCTTGTTGACTAAGTGACTTTAGTCTAATAACCATATGTCCATTTCCTCACCTGAAAGATGGGGAAACCAGCAGCACCTATTCACAGGGCTGTTGCAGGGACTGAGAAATACTGAGCATGATCCCTGCCACACAGGAAGAACCCACACCAGTTAGGGGTCCCTGGGATGGTGCTGGAATAAAAAATCTAGGGTCAGAAGGTAACTTTCTTGTTCCTAGCTCTATTTCTCATACCTGGAGGTGATCCTGACACCTGGCAAATGAATGCTTATTGTATGAATTATGAATGTTGTTTGTTGGAAACAATCCTGTTTGGGAGAAATAACTGGAAGGCTGGAATTGACCATGGCTTCCTGGTGCAGATGAACTTTGGACTCAACTCACCTTCACCTCTGGTAACAACAAAGACTTGTGGTCCCACATGCTGTGATGCTTCAGGGTGGTGTCTGCCCTGCCCTGTGGGATCTTCATCTGCATAGCACCTCTAGGACTATTGTGGGTGTCTGCCCTGCACTGAGAGTCTGTTACATTTTGTTACTCTAGAGGTGCTGAATAAAAGGTGTGGCAGGCTGGGGCCTGGGGTCTTTTGCTCCCCAGAGTAGCATGGATCAGGCCGAAGCTCAGCTTCTCTAAGCCTCATTTCTGTCTAATTATTATTATTTCGCTATGTGCAGTTGACCTACAGGAGTCTAGAATCTAAAGAAAAGGTTCTAGTTACATTCCCTTTCCCTGTTTCCCACAGTTGTTATTGTGAATAATGTGTAGAAAGTGCTTACTAAAATTTCACTTTATTTTATTTTATACCAGGATCTTGCACTTATAAGGCAGTTGCAAAGCCACTGAGCTACACCTTGGCCACTAAAACTTTTTAAATGAATGAATGGATATATGAACGTCCCTCCAAAGCAAGAAGGACACATGCCATACATGTAGTACACACACTCATTGAAAGAGACGGAAGAACACATTTTAATAAAACCAAATATATGTACACAGACCAGGGAGACCTATGCTTTTTTGCATTATCTGAAATGTCAACCAAGTTTTCTGGATTCAAACAGCACTGGCATTTCAGAGTAGGCACATGATGGGAAGCATTGTCCATTCATCTCCTGCCTGTCTCCGGTGTTTTTCCTGGTTTGCTAGACACAGGTGAATCAGGCATTGCCTGTGACAGTGATGGCGAACATATGGAATGCATGTTATTGTGTTTTTTCTTTTAAGACAAAAGAATGTATGAGTTGTTTTTCCTAAACAAATGTTGCAGTATTCAGATTGAATTGTAGCGTTGGCTCTTTGGGATAAATAAGTGGGTTTTGGGTTGTAGCTTGAATACTTGTCTTTCAAAGGGTCACCACCCCTGGTCTATGACTCAGTGAGCTCCTGGCTCACAGGTTTGAGCCAGCCCAGCTCCTAGAGAATAAATATAAAGCCCCACTCTGTCCTTTGCTTGCTGGGTCCCCTGAGAATGTCCCTTTCTCTGCAGCTTGCATGACAGAGTTGGGCCAGATCAGTGGCTGTCAAACTCTTTGAGTAGAAAAACCTTCTATTTCAGTGAAAATGCTACATGGGAGCTCAGGGTGTAAAGCAGATGAAAAAAGAGCTAATAGGGAAGGGGAAGCAAGTTCTGTCTGTACCCTCAGTCCCAGGGGACCAGAGGAACCCAGGAATTCAAAGACCAGTAAAGGGGGTCCTTCAGCATTATTCATGATCCTGAGGTCCTGCAACATAAGGTGACCTGTCTTAAACCATCCAACAAATTTGCTTGATTTTTTTAGTTCTATTTTTAAAAGAAATTTAATGTTAGAATAGTTTTAGATGTGCAGAAAAAGTGTGAGGTCATACATGGCATATATAACCCATACTACTTTTCTTGTTCTTAACGTCTAACATGGTGATTATGGTGCCTTTGTTAAAAAAAAATCAGTTGAAATACTTACATGTTAACTAAAGTCCATCCTTTATTTAGTCTTAGTTTTCTTTTTATTTTTCAGGACCCTATCCAGGATCAGCAGAATAATTAGTACCTCTATCCCTAATTTAGTCTGCTTGGCTGTGAAATGTTCTGTCATAGTTCAGGGTGCTATAATTAATATACCGTAGACTGAATAATTTGGAGAACATTTATTTCTCATAGCTCTGGAGATTTGGATCTGGGAAGTCCAGGGGAAACACGCTTATGATCCAGCCAATGTCTGTGAGGCCACCTCCTTGTTTGTAGATAGCTGTTGTCTCATTGGATGATTGCTGCCAGGCAATTTCTCTACTAATAAGGGCGCTAATTGCCTTGGTGAGGACCCCAGCCTCATGAGCTAATTTCTTCCTGAAGTCTCTACCTCCCTCCTAAGGCCATAATATTGGGAATTAAGATTACAAAATATGAAATCGCAGAAGGTTGGGGGAGAGCTAGACTTTCTTTTTTTCCTTTTCTTTTCTTTCTTTCTTTTTTTTTTTATGACCTTCATAGTTTTGAGGGGTATTGGTCAAATATATGTAGAAAATCCCTCAACTTGGATTTGAATGATTTCATTTCCATAGTTATTCTGCACTTCTAAGTTTCTGGAAGGAAAACCACAGAGATAAATGCCAATTTCAGTCTCACCATGTCAAAAGTTTATACTCTGACATGACATCACAGCAATGGCGACTTGGTCACCTGACTGAGGGAGTGTTTGTCAGGTTCTCCTTCGAAGTCATTGCTTATTCTTCCTTCCACATTTGCCTTTTGGAAGGAAGCAACTCAGCAGCCCACACTTAAGGATGGTGGATTATAACCCTCTTTGACAATTATCATCACAAGCCATTTGGGGTTCTCCTGCAGGGAGGTCTGTCTCTTTTCCCTATTGATTTATGAATGGACCCATTTCTAGGCCATCTCTGACCTATGATGGTATGAAGTAATGATTTTTTTGACTTTAGGATTGTGCAAAGGCCATATGCACTCAGTAGAAACTGTACTTCAGGTTTTGAATTTTCATCTCTTTCTGGCCCTTGATAACTTCTCAGCTGCACAACAGTGAGGTGCACAACCAGCAATCTCCATTGCACTGTTTTGCCAGCCTTTTTGTGGTACCAGACACTCAATAAATGATGGGACCATCCACATTCTATTACCAAGTAGGTTTGTGTTAGATGATTTTGCCCAAGCACAGACTCCTGGTAGTGTTTGAGGTGGTCTAGGTTAAGCCAGCATGTCTCATAGGTTAGTTAGATGCTGTGTGGCTTGGACCTTGAGTGTCCTGTGTGTTAAAGGCTTGGTTTCTAGGGTGTTGCTACTGAGAGGTGGTGGAAACTTTAGGATGTAGATCTTTAGACCATTGGAAATGTATCCCAACAGTGGGATCTGGCTCTTTCTTCTTTCTCCTCTTTGTTCCCTGACTATGAGGTAAAAGAGTTTGTTCTGCTGTGTGCCCCCACCTTGATGAGCTGCCTCACTGGAGGCCCAAAGCCAGTGCCGACCAGTCATAGGGCGGAGCCTCCAAAGGCATAGGCCAAAGCAGACCTCTCCTCTCCATAGGGATTTGTGGTAGAGATGGAGGCCCACTAACACAGGTACACTGAATGCATTTGGACATAATATTTTCAACTTATAGTAGGATTTTGGGGACACAGTCTCATCATAGGGAGAAGAGCATCTGTATTTACCTTAGTCTGGATTTATAGACATTTCTTCTATTCTTTGGGGTTGAATGTAATTTTCTTTCTTTTGTTTAAATTTTATGCAAGGGGCTTTTGTTACAGAAGGACTTGCCTAGCATATGCTCCTGTGCTGGGAAAGAGAAAGTGGACAGAGAAACTGAGTGTTGGTTTAGGAGGAGGGATGGGGACTAAGGCATGGGAGACCTTCACCCTCTGGGTGCTCTCTGCTATTGTGGGCTCCGTAGCAGCTGCTACAGAGGACGTTCTAGGGGCATGGTAAAGAGAAATACTCCCCCTATTCCTGCTCATTACATGTCTGGAGCTCACTTCCTCCAGATGGTTTTGATGGCCGGACTTCAAGGGGCAGCCATGTGAGTTCACATCCTCTCTTGGTGACCTGTGGAAAAGCTTCACCCAGGGAGCAAAGCCAAAGGTGAGTTCCCATGGTCACCACACACCGATGTGAAGAGCAGGTGCTCGGATGTTCTTTAGTGGCTTGTGTGCATGCCTGTGAGTGTGTGTGTGTACACTATTCCTGATGGTTTGTGCATCTACACAAGGGAAGTGACAGGAGTAGCTGGCAGCTCCGTGGCTGGAGGCGGGGGGCCCGAGTGTAACCTGCCTGTCCTTCATCAGTGGTCACAGGACACTGGGAAGGACACCTTGCTCCTCACACCACTGGGTCTTTATTTCCTCAACTGTAAAATGGGAGCATAAACAACATCAGGAACAAGGCAAATGATAACGTTGCCCAGGTCATGGATGCCATGCTGAGGGCTATACCTGTGTCATCTCATCTCATGAGGTCAGTGTTATTGTCCTCTTTTTACAGGGAGATCGCTGAGTAGTTCTTAAACCTGGCAGGAATTTGAATATTTGTGATCACAGTCAAATATATAAAATGACCATTCTATTTTAAAACATATAGTTTGATGATGTTAAGTACATTCACAGGGTGTTTTGCCAACCATGACCCCTTTTATCATCAGGACTTTGTCATCTCGTACTGAAAATTGGTTCCCATTAAACAACAGCTCCTCATTGCCCATCCTGTTTCTACCTCCCAGGACCAGAACTTTTTTTTTTTTTTGTGGGTACTGGGGATTGAACTTGGGCCCTTGTTCATCCAAGGTTGGTGTGGTACCATTTGAGCTAAATCCTCAGCCATGACCAGAACTTTTATGATTCTAAATGCAAACACCCTGGAAGATTCCTGGGCTCAAATCCTGAGCTACGCAGTCAATTTTTGTCTGCTTTCTATGCCTCCACTTTCCCATCTGTGAAGGGGGACAGTGACAGAATTTCTGAGTGAAGGAGGCTGTCATCTGAGAGGTGATTTTGAGAGAAACCTGTGCAGACAGAGCTGGGACAGCTTTAGGATGCAGATGCATACAGTTCAAGCCCAGAGCTCAGACCTCTTGGATTGAGAGTGGAGCTTTTGAAGCCGGTAACACCAGGTTTTTCCACTATTAATGAATGTGAACCAGATGAGGCAGAGAAGTGCAGGGCAGCTAACACAGGCCACTGTTATCCTAATATAGCAAAGGAAAGTTAATTCACACCAGCAAACAAATTATTTCCAATTGCCAGGAGGCTGCTGTGTACACATCACCAGCCTACTAATCACAGAGGATTCTGGCTTCCTCAGAGCAGGCTCCCTGTGCTGTGTGTGAGCTTTTGTGGGCGAACCTTTTTCGTCTGAAAGTAGAGTGCTTTTCTTTATAAAAACATCTTGTGAGTCAGGCTTTTTGCATCATCTTGGTGCTGACCAGTCATATGATGACCTGGTCCCAGGTGCCTGGCCTGGGGGATAGAAGTGAACTAATGAGGGCGCCCCCCGATGGGGAGGGATGGTACAGGCTGGAGAGGGGCCAGCAAGGTGAATGGAAGCCTTCAGTGGGGCTGGGTGGGGACGTCTCAGAAAGTGAGAGTTGACTTTGAATGGTGGGTTTGACTTGACTTGGGACCTGCTCCTTGTCTTACACCCACCCCCGTCCTCCTCACTCATGTCTATGGAACCTTCTTTTCTTATTCTCCTTTGCCCTATTCACACAGCTCAAGTCAGAGTCCAGGGACCAGCTTGTGTTCACAGCGTCCTTTTTCAGGTGTGTGCTGGCCCTGTGAGCTGTGGGAAGGTGAGGAGTTGTCCCTTCTCCCTGTTCCGAGGACACCGTGCCAGGCAGGCTAGTAGAGCAGCAGTTCTCAAACCTGTCCGTACATTAGCAACAGTAACAATAAATCCAACTTATTACTTGGTCCCTTGCCAGATGGATTACATCAGCAGATTAGACAATCATAGCAGTAGAGTTTTTTAAACATCGTTCCCTTTGCTTCAGGGGCCCTGTAATCCCAATATGTGGCTATTGGAGGCTTCTGCTTTATTGTTTTTCTCTCATTGATTAGCACAGACAATTCATTACTTAAATCAGCCAAATTTTATTGAGTATCGACTTTATATCAAGCACAGAACAATGATTTGGGGGTTCAGAGATGGATGACATAATTCCCACTCTCAAAGACATCTGGGGGCCGGAGGGTTAGCTCAGTGGTTCCGGTGCCTGCCTCGCAAGCGCAAGGTCCTGAGTTTGATCCCCGGGAACCACATACAATGCTGGGCATGGTGACTCACACCCACCAGCAATCAACACCACATACCACAGTGCCGGGCGTGGTGGCTCACACCTGTAATCCCAGCACTTGGGAGGCAGAGGCAGGAGGATTGCTGAGTTCTAGGCTCACCTGGACTACATAGTGAGCTCAGAGCCAGCCTGAACTACAAAGCGAGACCCTGTCTCAAAAAAAAAAAAAAATACATGTGGGCAGGAGCAAGAGACTTTCTGAAGTGAATGGTGCCCTGGGATGACCAGGGCTGTCTGAGCAAAGGGACACAGAAGGGCTGCAGAGGACTTATCTTGGGGCTGGGTTGGGTGAAGAATGTTTCCTAAAAGAGATGACATCCAGGGTGGACCTTGAGAGACAGGAGGGCTTCTCCAAGCTCAGAGGAGAGCAGCCACTGTGGGGAGAGGGCAAAGGCAAGGGCAAAGACCATAAGCAAGAAGACGGGCTGGGGATCTGTGACCTGATGTCTAGCACTGGGACAAGAGGCGCCTACTACTCAGGAGCTGTCCGTAACCCTACAAGGCAAGATTGTTAATCTCCTACTTAGAAATCAAGAAGCAGAGACTTAAGGGGCTTGAACAACCTGGCTAAGGTCACACAGTCAGTGGAGGAGATCAGATCAAAACCAGAAGCTGGCCCCAAAGCAAAAACTAGTCAAGGGGGTGGGGAAAGGGCTAAGATACATGTGACCCCAGGAATGGCTTTAGCGTGGCCTTCTATCTATAGACTATGTCTGTGGTGCTGTGCGATTGTAACACTCCCCTTTGTGCCCAGCATATCCTGGTAGGGCTGACCTGCCCTCCCGCCCTCTGAAGCCAGGTGGTAAGAGTCAGAGGCTTGCGGCTAGGGGCAGGGCAGTCAGACTTCCATACAGCCTCCATGGCCTCAGAGCTCCCGGGCCAGGCTGTGCGTGTGCAGGCTCTGCGCAGGGATGTGTTATTCCATGAGTGCCTAGAACCCAGATGGCATCATTGGGTGACTCTGTGGACTCCTGCAGTGAAAAGTTGAGAGATCATTCATTCAGAGCAACACAAGTGTTCATTTGGTGCTAGCCTTGGGACTTAGCTACTAACCGAGGGTCCTCATTTCCATTGAGCTTCTCCATAACTCCAATACTTTGTCTTTTATAAAATGACACTCTTATGGAAAAGCCAAGCGATCACTCTTTATTTATATATTGTTTTTTAAGATAGGGTCTAGTTACATGGTATAGGCTGGTCCCAACTCCTGGGCTCAAACCATCCTCCTGTCTCAGCTTCCAACGTAGCTGGGACTATCGGTACCATCACTATGCCCAGTTTTTTTTTTTTTTTTTGAGACAGGGTCTCGCTTTGTAGTTCAGACTGGCCCTGAGCTCACTATGTAGCCCAGGCAAGCCTCAAACTCAGCAATCCTCCTGCCTCTGCCTCCTGAGTGCTGGGATTACAGGCATGAGCCGCCACGCCCGGCACTGTGGTATGTGGTATTGATTATTGGTGGGCGTGAGTCTCCATGCCCAGCATTGTATGTGGATACTGGGGATCGAACTCAGGACCTTGTGCTTGCGAGGCAGGTGCTGGAACCACTGAGCTAACCCTCCGGCCCCACTATGCCCAGTTTTTAAAGAGATTAGTTTTAAAAATTTAAAGTTCTAGGTTTTGAGGATCCAGTTCCCCAGTTAGGACCAATACATGACCTGCTTGTAATGGAAACAGGACAGCAAGAGAGTCTCACAATGTGCAGGGCCAAGCTGTGTCCTGCATCTCGGCAGGAGGCCACTTATAACTCCCAAGGCCAGTTTTGAGGGACAAGGACCACTTGGTATTACAATCGAGCTCAAGTGGAAAGCTCTCATCACATACTTATGATGACAAAAGTGAAGATTTGTTTAAAATCCACGTCTCTGGAAATCCTCTCTTACGGAGACAAATGAACTAATTTGAGGAACAGACCCCGTCTGTGTTAAACACAAAGAAGATGAGAGAATTAATTAAAGAGGAGGAGCGGGACTGATCTCAGTGTCTGAAGCCTTGGAGCGTGGTTTGACACATCCCTGACAGCCTCCTGTGTTTGTGCTGAGAGGTGCTTCAGGATGGGTCCTCTCTGCACAAATTAGATGAACAGATGTCACAGGAGGCATTAGGGGACTGTATGTAGGGTGGGTCTATGTGGCACCTGAGGACAGCTGGCAAAAGGAGCCCCTTCTGGAAGGAAGCAGCCCTGAGAGGCCAGTGTGGCTGGCAAGGGTGGCTGGTCTCCGCTGTGCCCTTGCTCCAGTGGCCAGATGTCTCTGGAGAATCTGTACGTGTGGGCCCAGAAGGCCTGTTCTTAAAAGCCTGTTGCTTCTGCATCTGAGAACCTCTTTGGGAGGGTAACCTGAGCTGACCCATAAGCCAGGCAGACCTGAGTTTGAATCCTGGTCCTGTCAGTTGTTGGCTGTATTCCCTTATCTATAATTTGGAAGTAGTTAGTACTTACTTTTTTTTGAGAATCAGTGAGACTAAGCCCAAGGCCGTCCCTCCAGAGCACTCAGCGCAAGGTAGTATTAGGAGAGAGTACCCACCTTGGCAGAGATCACAGATGAGCTGTTTACAAAGGTAGGTGTTATTGCCGGGCGTGGTGGCTCACGCCTGTCATCCCAGCACTCGGGAGGCAGAGACAGGAGGATTGCCGAGTTCGCGGCGGCTTGCCTGGGCACCATAGTGAGCTCAGGGCCAGCCTGAACTACAAAGCGAGACCCTGTCTCAAAAAAAAAAAAAAAAAAAAAAAAAAAGGTAGGTGTTATCATTCTACATGTATGGTGAGGTCACCGGTCAGCAGAGGGAACAATTGCCATTGAGAAAGAGGTTGCCGCTCTCAGCTCTCAGAGGTAACTGGGAACACACTGTGCCCTATGGCACAGGTCCAGTGTCTTTTAGGGCAAAGAGCAAGAGTCTTTATTGTAGTTTCATAGAATGAAAGAGTCAGAGTGAGGAAGCAGTCCTGGGGCTGCCACCAATCATTTTGGGGGCTGGTGTTTCTGGGCCTTAGGGACCATCTGGAAGTTCTGGAACCTGCTACTTGTGATTATGGCAGGGAATGTTGGCCTGGAGTGTGAGAATCCAGTGAGAGCCCAGTGAAAGAGGGGTCTGGTGGATGAGGGTCTTGAACTGGTGGCTTCACTATGAAAGGTTTGTAGCTAGGGGGAGTCTGGTGTTGCTAGATATTTGCTGCCTTGGGAAGGATAGTCTCTTCTCAGTCTGAGTCCTCAGATGCCAGGGCATTAAGAAAACAGAAAATAAGTTAATACGGGTGATATACATGAAGAAAACAGATAGGTAAACAGGTGATTCCTGAACACCACGAGACAGGCTGTATTCCGGGGGTGGACACTGAGCCATACTGTACACAGTGTGGCCTGAGCCAGATGAAGAACTGTGGGCAGCCTGGGCTTGATGGGCAACAGTCAAGTGTGACCAGGGCAAGAAGAGGTGCAGTGTGGTATCTGGGAGGAGGCTGCAGAGACCAGACGGGCTCTACTTCTGCATGGAGTTGATACTGTAGGAAGGGGTGTGTGTGTGTATGTGTGTATACAACAGAAAAAAGATGCATGTGTGTAAGAGAGAGTGCAAGCATGAGTATATATGTGTGTGTGTGTGTGTGTGAGTGGATGCATTTGTGCGAGTGAGAAAGAGTGCATATGGGTGAATGTGTGTCTAGTGAGTGTGAGAGTATGTGCGCATGTATGGGTGAGTGTGAATGTGTTGTGTGGCAATATCCTGAGCTGGGAAGTAGCTTGGTCTATTTCAGCTTTCCACAGATTCATTCAGTGGGGGGGGGGGGTGTGGCCCTAGAGTTGAGGTTCTCTGTCTTGGTGGCACAGCTAACACACGTCAGGATCCCAGGAGCTCACTAGAGACACTGATGTTGGGGCCCACTCTGCGCGCCAGGGACTCAGGATGTGTCAAGGGAGAGGGTTGGAGATGCAGAGAAAAGTTCCCTGAGCCACTGTAATCCCTGAATGAGGCCAGGAGTCTGGTGAAGAGGCTGATAGCATGGTTTAAAAGGGTGATTTTAAACTGCAGATTGCAAACCATCAGCAGGTTGTGACATTAATGAATCAGGGCCATCACTTTAACAAATAAGCCACATTAGAATAATAACCATGAATCACACATATTAAGTCTTGTTAGGTTATACTTTGGTTTATACAAGTGCATGTGCTGGGTAGAGGTTTGCAGCATATTTCATAACTATGGAGGGTGGGTCTGTGTCAGACATTTGAAAGCCACTGGCCCAAGTGGGAGAAAGTGGAGTCATTCCTACCTGGTTTGTGTGGCCTTGCTTAAATACCGATCATGAGTCTTCAGTCAAGATGGCAGAGTAAGGAGCAGCAGAGAAACAGCTTCTCCAAGATTTGGTGTCCAGACACTGGAATATAACAATGTGAGGAAGAGAAGGAGGGAAGAGGGTCCCCAGGACCCGGGAAGGATCTGAAAGGAGAAACGAAATCCACAGGGTGAGTAAAGAGATCTCAGTGCTGAAAAAGGAGACTTTTCTCCTTGAGCCCTGACTACTATGTGGAAGGGGGGCCTTTAACTTGCAGATGCACAGAGACTGCTGGTGACCCCAGAGGCCTCCACAAAGAAACACAGCAGTGGAATGGAGCAGAAGACTCAGCAGATTGTAGTGGCTGGTGAGTTAACCAGATCCAGATTTTCCTCAGGAGAGGGTCAGTAGCCATCTTGAAGAGGGTTCATCTGAGCTTGGAACTCAGAGCAACTGCCAGTTCCATCTAGTGGCGCCCAGTTTTGGGGTGAGGCTCCCTAGTTTTAAGTCAGCAGGAGGCTAAGGAGAGAGTTAAGCTGGCAGGAGACATACAGAATGTTACAGACCGAACAAATCAGGTCCCAGCCTTACAGCCAAAGACCAGCCTGAATTTCAGCGGGATTATTTACTACCTTGCTGTAAAACTACGGCTGGCTCGCGGGCATTAATCAACATGGATCTGAACTCTCCCGACCATTTTGTCTACCGGGGACAGCAGAGACATGCTTTCAGTGGACAATTTTTCTTTTTCTTTTCTTGTTTTTGTTCTATTTTCTCTTCTTTGTTTGTTCTTGTTTTTATGAGTGTGAAAATGGTCTCAAGTATTTTTGTAATTTTATTTTGCTTTTATTTCTTCCTTCTCTTTTTCTGTCTTCTTCACCAGTTTTCTAAAGTTTGCAAAATCTTCCTCCAGCCTTGCTCCTAATTTCTTCCTCTTCTTTATATCTCTATTTCCCCCCATTCCCTTTCAAATCCTGCCCTAGGGTAAACTTGCCATACTAAGGGCTTATTTACTATGTACTTTTTTTTTTTGGTTTGTTTTAGAATTTTTATGTAACTATAAATCTAGTTCATATGGTTAAAGGTAGCAATTTAAGAGCTACACAGTTTATCATTTTCTAGGCTACGTTTGATGCTATTGTTATAGCTGATTATACTACTTTAACCAAGATGACAGCACTGACATAATCAAATTGTTCTTGCTAGTATGCCAAGACTCAGATTGCCTAAGGATCATAAACAATTCTGTGGCCAGTGCCAAAGAACTAGGGGCTGCATCGAGTAGGCAGCAACTTTCCATCCCTAATAAAGCAAAGAAGTAGAATCTTGCAAAAGATTCCAAAGCTACACTTGGAAGACATCTCTAAGAAGTAGTAATTGCTTAAGGATTCTAAATTCTAAACTATTTTCCATAAGCAATTTACAAGCATCAGTACAAGGATTAATTTTTTTAAAAAAAGAAAGAAGGGCCGGAGGGTTAGCTCAGTGGTTCCGGCGCCTGCCTTGCAAGCATAAGGACCTGAGTTCAATCCCCGGTTACCACATATAATGCTGGGCGTGGTGGCTCACGCCTGTAATCCCAGCACTGGGAGGCAGAGACAGGAGGATTGCTGAGTTCGCAGCGGCTTGCCTGGGCACCATAGTGGGCTCAGGGCCAGCCTGAACTACAAAGCGAGACCCTGTCTCAAAAAGCAAAAAAAAAAAAAAAAAAAAAAAGAAAGAAAATGAGAAGACACATAAGCAAAATGAAACCCCAGATTTCCTACTCACCAAAAGGGGTCAATGAGGTGGAACAAATAGGAAACCACCCACCTGTACACTTTGAAGTGATAACAGTGGAAGTCTCAACAAAGCACATGAATGAGGGTCTAGAAAAAAATCAAATCAAAAATAATTTCTCAGGCCAGGGATATAGCTCAGTGACATCACACATGCCTGGTAAGTGCAAGGTACTGAGTTCAATCCCTGACCAAAAAAAGGAGAAATAATTTCTCAAATAACTATAGAAATGGTGACCATAGTAAAAGACAGTGAGTGACTCTGGAGCAGACACAGATTTTTTTTTTGAGACAGGGTCTTGCTTTGTAGTTCAGGCTGGCCCTGAGCTCACTATGGTGCCCAGGCAAGCCGCCGCGAACTCAGCAATCCTCCTGTCTCTGCCTCCCAGTGCTGGGATTACAGGCGTGAGCCACCACATCCGGCATTGTGGTATGCGGTGTTGATTGTTGGTGGGCGTGAGTCTCCACGCCCAGCATTATATGTGGTTTCCAGGGGTCAAACTCAGGTCCTTGCGCTTGCGAGGCCAGCGCTGGAACCACTGAGCTAACCCTCCAGCCCCAAGACAGAGATTTTTAAAAAATAGAGTAGGGGCTGGAAATTTAGCTCAGTGGTTCCGGCGCCTGCCTCGCAAGCGCAAGGTCCTGAGTT